>JAHTLZ010000007.1:49447025-49463370 GCA_023846285.1 Phrynocephalus versicolor | reverse complement strand
CCCCCCCAAGGGCTCCCGACCCCCAGGTTGGGAACCACTGCACTATCCCAACATATCCTCTTGGTCTTCATGTCTGGGGAGCATCACCCGAGTCTCTGTGACCAGACACGGCCCTGCACTTCTCCAATCTAGTTTCCCCACTTATCCAATCTCTTAAATCCACAGAGGGAACCCAAGGGGTCATTCGACCTGTCCCCCTGTCAAAGCAGGTCAACCGCGGTTGAAACACGCCTGACGGGTGACCATCTTCCTTCTGTCTAATATGCTCCCGATGAAGGAGAAGCCGCCACCCTCAGAGGCCGTTCGTTCCGCTGCTGAACGGCTTGTCCCGTCAAAAAGTCCTTGACGAACTTGAAGAAATGGCTGAGAGATTCCTTCCTCAAACCTCTCCTTCCAGGCTCAAAAGCAATAAGAAGATCCGCTTAACTTCTAAGCCCATAATCTCAGTGGCAAAGCTGAAAGTCAAAACAGACAGCTGAAATGAGGGAGGCCCAAACGAAAACGCATGTCGAGCGTAGTGGACGGAAAACAGCGGGGAAGGGGCTTACAAAAAGAGCCAAAGGTATTTCAACAAGTTTACTTTAAAAGCTTGGGTTGCCAACTTTTCCACCGCCCCCCTCCCAGCACATGCGCTTCTGACATCTGGCAGGCTGGAATTTAGCAGATGGAACCTTTCTCTCCCTTCCTCCTGGTCCCCTACCCCTCTTGCTGTGTAGAAAAAGCACCACCTGCTACATTTTTTTTTGGTACCCAACTGTCAGAAAAGGCACAGGAGCAGCAGCTGTCAAAAGAGTTCGCCCAGCAGGATCCTTCTCCTCCACCGTTTGATGACTAAAGGTGTACATGGACAGCAATGCCTTCTGCCGTTTCATGGCGTTCGGTCCCCCTATCCTTAAAAGTAACCTCCTGGTAAAGAACATCTTTCACCATGTCTGAACTTCTGGGACCTGCTTTGAAGAAGGGTGATTGATTGCACTCGAAAGCTTGCAATTTCCCTTTTAATAGTGGCCTATGAAGGTATCTCCTGTAACCTATTTTTGCAATTGTGTTTTGTGACAGCCACACGGCTCAACTCCTTTTTGCCTTGATTGAAATTGTGATGATACCTAGAAAGAGCCGGCATTCCACAGAGACCTGGAATGAGGCACAAGAACTCTCAACATCAAAGGGCAAGACTGCTTCCACTAGGTAATATAACTTTAATTCAATCCGCTTCCAATTGGCAAACCGAGTGGACTTACCAAAAAAAAAATTTTTTTTTTACCCCAAACCCAGAATGAAGCACATGGGTCCTTTGTATCAACCCTTTTCTCCCCCCCCCACCCCACCCAGGCCAAAAGGGATTTGTATGTCTCGTAGTGCCAAATAGGGCTGGGTAAGGGAGGGGGGTGGGGATATATGACCCATGTTTCTTTGTTTGAAGAACGGGGGTGTGACTTAAGAAACAGCCTTTTACAACTGCCCTTCTTGCCTCCAACAAGACTCCTGCCCTGGCTGCAACATCACCTAGCCATGGATTTTAAGAACATCATCTAACTAAAGACTTTAAAAGTTACCTCCTGGTGAAGAACATCTTTCACCATGTCTGAACTTCTGGGACCTGCTTTGAAGAAGGGTGATTGACTGCACTCGAAAGCTTGCAATGTTCCTTTTTTATTTTTAATAGTGGCCTATGAAGGTATCGCCTGTAAACCTATCTCTTGTGGATCACTGTGACCACACAGGATTGCTTCCAATTTATTGGTCAACTTGGCCTTCCAAAACACGGGATTACTACAACTCCCATGATTCCCTAGGACGTGTAGAGGGTTCTGAGAAAGTAAAGTTTGCAAGCTCTCGGAAAGGGTGGGTTTGTGTGCATGTACGCACCATCTTTTCTTTTCTTTTTTATATCTCAGAGGGGAAGATGGTTTGAATCCGCGCAGAGTGATTCCTGATAGACTCTCTCTCGGAGAGAATCTTACTTGAAATCCTGGACAGCCGATTCAAGAGGGGCACAAATTGCAGGGAAAAAATGGGAATTTGTTGCAATGCATAATTCGTCAATGTTGACGAATTACGACTCACACATTTAAGAATACGTTTCAGTGAACCAATGAATCAATTGTTGATTTGTCTTGCCTGGCCCTAAAAAGCACCCCAAATGCAAATCCGTTTAAAAGAAATTGGCTCCGAAACCCATGGAAAACAGTGAATCAAGAAACCCTTTTAAAATTCCATTGCTTTGTGTCCGCTTTGGAAGCATGAAAAGCGATGAACTTTTTGACAAAACAGTGAGTTCTAATGAACATTGTGATTCGTTTTTGGATCCGTGCCTATCTCAAAGGCCGCTGCTCTTCAGCAATGGACCAATCTTGACTCCCTGGCAGAGAAGGAAGAAGTTATATTTCGAGTTCACTGGTTTGTAGGGTTGCTATACACTGGAGGCGACTTCACAGTCTAAACACTAGTGTTTGTGGACTCAGGCCAATTAGTTTTATAAAACAAAAGCAAAGCGTTCTGCTTATATACCGCCCCATACCACTTCAAGTAGTCTCTGGGCAGTTTACAGTTTAGTTACAGTATGCAGGCTACACATTGCCCCCCCCCCCAAGCAAGCTGGGGACTCAATTTACTGACCCCGGAAAGATGGAAGGTTAAGTGAACCTTGAGCCTGCTACCTGGGATTGAACCCCAGGTTGTGAGCACAGTTTTAGCTGCAGGACAGGCATTTAACCACAGCGCCACGAGGCTCCTTTATAGGGGTACATTTAGTTCAATGATCTCCCTTAACTTTGAGAGTCACAATTACTTTGGTTCTAGGGTGCAAATTAGGTTCTAGGGGGCAAATCCCCTCCACTCTACACGCCTCCATGGTCTTCACTGGAAAAAGCTCTTGTGCCTTTTCTGAACGATGCCTTGGTGTTAAGAGATGGGCACAAACCGAAAAAATGGTGATTCGTTTTGGTTCGGATCATTTTCTGGTTCGGTTTGTTTAGTTAATTACGAAATGATTTTTTTTAGAAAAAAATCATTTTGTAATTCATTTTGGTTCGGGTATGTTTTCTTTTTTCTCTTCTTTTTTTGAACCCCACTGGTTGGGTTTTTTAAATTATTTATTTATTTTAAATCCTGCTGGCCTGCAGGCCAGATCAGGTTATTTTATTTTATTTTATTTTATTTTATTTTATTTTATTTATATTTTTTTTACTGCTGACCATGTGGTCCACCTACCATTTATTTATATATTTTTTACTGCTTTATATCTATTTTTTTTTAGCGTGGGCCGGTCGGCTTTTTTTTTTAATTCTCCTGCTGACCCGTGCGCAGGTTCGGTGATCCGTGGGTCGGGTCAGAGGCCTGTGGGTTGGTTCTGGTGCTTGTGAGTTGGTTTGGCGGCCCGCAGCCCAATTGAGGTTTTTTTGCTTTCATTTTTTAATTTTTTTATTTATTTATTTTCCTCCTGTCCTGCTGGTGTCAAAGCCACTGGGTGGGCTTGGAGGCAGCTGTTACAGGGAGTATTTGTGTATGTGTGTGGTTCAGAGACAACCTGCCTGGTTGAAAAAGAGAGAGAGAAAGAAAGAGAGAGAAAAGAATCCCAATAAGGCAGAAAGTTTAAACAAGCCGGCCCCCAGACAGATGACAAAAGCACATGGTGTCTCTGTTTGAAGGCTTCGTTTGCTCTCTGTACAAGGACCATCCCAGCAACTGGGGAAAAGATAGGGTGATATTTCTCTCTCTCTCTCTCTCTCTCTCTCTCTCTCTCTCTCTCTCTGTTTTTGCAAACGCGGCTGTTTTGTCATCCAGAAAAGCAGCAGGAGAGCCCGGAGGCTTTATAACACAAACCTCTCGGCTCCTCAACGCATCCGATCCTCCTTTAAAATCCTCCGTCTTCGACGTTCGCACAAAAAAATGCATGCCCTGCTGGCTCCTTCTGTTTGGAAGCCCCGTGGAAAAGCTCTCTCTCTCTCTCTCTCTCACACACACACACACACAACATCCTGACCACTCCCTCGGGCTTGTTTTCCATATTGTCACATGCTGTTCAAACCTAAATGCACTGCCTTGAGGACTAGAAGCATAGCCTTAAAAATTAAAGCAGGAGGAAGAGTGGGTGGCTGCAAGAAAGATGGGTGGGGGAGGGTTTCCTGTCAAATACACATACACACACACCACAGCAGTTCACCTGTTTTGTTTGCATATACTACTCCATATAGGTTCAAGCCCTGGACTCTTCAGATTTATTTCTTTTTAATAAATCGCCCTAAGGATAATGGTAAAATTATTTTTAGAAAGATATTTGAAGATTAAGTTAGAGCTTAGACCAGAATTTTTTCTATTAAATATAGTAGATATTAATATCTCATATGACCAGAAATATGTACTTCATCATGTAATAGTTGCAGCAAGGATATTGTATGCGAAAGTTTGGAAACAACCAGAAGTGCCAACAGAGAGAAACCTCCACGAAAAGATAAGAGAATGTACTGAAATCGACAAGCTCTCTGGTTTTCTAAAGGGAGACTATGAAGAGATTTCCAAAAAAAAAGATGGCAAGAAGTAACAAACTTAGTATTGTCATACTATTTGGTGATTTGTTAATATGCTAAATTGTTATTTTAGACTTGATATACTCAATGGAATTTTTATAGTGTATTCCCCCCTCCTCCCCCTCATTCCCCCTTTCTGCTCCCCCAAAAAACCAATAAAATTACTTAAATACTAAAAAAAAAAATCGCCCTAAGTCAGCAGGACCAATGGACTAACTCTATGTAAGACAACTTGACATGCAACTGAAACTTTTCGCTGAGATACTAGGTTTCCATGAGAGGGCATGGTGTTTCACAGAATGATAGAATCAAAGAATCATAGAGTTGGAATAGACCTCAAGGACCATCTAGTCCAGTGGTTCTCAACCTGTGGGCCCCCAGATGTTCCTGGACTGCAACTCCCAGAAGCCTCCACCACTCGCTGTGCTGGAAGGGGTTTCTGGGAATTGCAGTCCAGGAACGTCTGGGGACCCACAGGTTGAGAACCACTGATCTAGTTCAACCCCCTCCCATGCAGGAATCCCAGTCAAAGTGCCCCTGACAGATGGCCACCCAGCCTCTGCTTAAAAACCTCCACCACCCTCCTTTGTGACAGCATATTCCACTGCTGAACCATCAAGGAGTTCTTCCTAATGTTCAAATGGAATCTCTTTTCCTGTAGTTTGAAACCATTGCCCCAAGTAAAATTAAAAAATCCCCATTGGACATTAAATTGCATCCCTCAGGCATGTAATTGTTCCGGTTGTCCATCCCATGCGTGGACAGGCAGGCAGAAATTGGCGAAGATCCCCCTTGGGTGGTTGCCTTTGCCTGTCGCTTATTTTGCTACGGGATTCTGGCCAAACCACCGAAAACTTTGTCAGGGGAAAGGAGAAAAAATCAGAGCACCGAACCTCCATAAACCCTTCTTTAGCCCCCATTCATTTGCAAATAAAGCCTGCCTGAAGAGAGATATCTTTGCCTATCATTGGAAGGGGCAGCAGGAGAGAGGCTAACCAGGTTTCCAGTGGAAAGGAGTTCCACAGTCCTGGAGAAGTCCCCCAAAAGGCCCTCTCTTGTATTCTCACAGCGCTGAGATTGAGAAGAGTGCCTCATGTGAAGATCTTAAAACTGAGGCAGGCTGATATGGGAAGATGTAGTCTTACAGGTCTTTCCCGCAGTGGGGGTGGTCCTGCGTTGCCGACCTCGTTAAATGAGGTCTGTGCCTCTCATCTGCTCACACCTATCATATTAGGCATGCAAAATATCTGAGAGTCCAAGCAGAGAGCAGCAGAGGCAGTATCAGCAAGGGAATATCAAAAGCAAAAAGTAAAGCAAAGTGTTCTGCTTAGAGATGGGCACGACTCAAAAAAATGGTGTTTCTTTTGTCGTTTGGTCGTTTAGAGGTCCATTTCGGTTCGTTTTCATTTTCGTGGGTTTTTTTTGCAAAAAATTTCATTTTCGTTTCATTACGTAATGAAATGAAAAACCGAAAATGAAAAATTGCTGTTTCGTTACCATTTAGCACAGTTCAATGTATTAACCGTAACGAAAACGAAGCGGTCGACAAAATTTTTCGTGTTTCGGGTCATTTCATTTCATTTTGGAGTCAAAATTCGTTTTTCGTTTCATTACGTAACAAAACGAAAAAACGAAAACGAAAATGAAAAATCGCTCATTTCGTGCCCATCTCTAGGCTTATATACCGCCCCATACCACTTCAAGTTGTCTCTGCACGGTTTACAGTTTTTAATTACAGTATGCAGGCTACACATTGCCCCCCCCAAGCAAGCTGGGTACTCATTTTACCGACCTCGGAAGGATGGAAGGCTGAGTGAACCCTGAGCCTGCTACCTGGGATTGAACCCCTGGTCGTGAGCACAGTTTTACCTGCAGTACAGGCATTTAACCACTGTGCCAACAGGGCTCCTAGGGGTCTAATTTCCACTGGAGGTTGGTTAGTAGAGGCATGTTGGGGGCAGAGTTGGTTATTTTACCAAGAGGTGGGTTTCGGGGAGGGGGGGAATCCTAGGAGGTTAGTGTACTTTGGGCACAGCAGAAGACAAGACTCACAGGGAAAAGACAATAAGGTTAGGAAAAAGTGACTCCAAATTGCAGGGAATGAGGAAGAGCTAATGTAAGATGGATCGACTCATTCAAGGAAGCCATGCTCTTGGTGGAGTGGGCTGGGCTGTGGAGGCCAAGATGTTTCGCGGCATTGAGAGGGTCCCTGTGAGGACACCTAGAAACACAAAGGCAGGTACACAGACTCGGAAAATTGATGAGAGAGAGAGAGAGGGAAAAAAATACTTACAGCCACTTTATCCCGTGGCAGGTCCCCGTTTGCAAAACGAAGGCCAGGAGAAAGCTGATCACCACTTTCCTCTTCATCGTCCCTGGCCAATCCTAAGCTGCCCAAATAAATGGATGGCCGGAGGGAGGGGGTGCGGAAGTCCTTCCAGGTGCCAACCTAAAGCAAGGAAGTGGGGGAAAGGCGGAGAAGAACAGGGCCGTTAACACCCCAGCAGTGCACAACTGGTCGAAAATAATAATAATGCACCAAAAAAAACCACACCACCTGAGCCTCCCAAATGGTAAAAGGGTGGTTGAGGATGGCGAATAAAATTCAGATCCTTTCTCTATCCGCCAAACCCCACCCCACCCCATTCCACTGTTCTCCACAGAAACTTTACAACCAAAATACGGACACGGCGTATGGCTTGAATTACAGAAAAGCACTCACACCGGACGGTATGCTTTCGGTTAACGCGCCATATGGTGAGATTTCCCTCTTATTCTTCCTGCCCCCACACCACATCCTTGCTTTTATTTTAAAGTATATATTTTGTTGAGAAAAGGAAGGGGTGTGTGTTGGGGGGAGAGAATGTATGGACATCCACTCTTGTCTGTCTCTGGAGGCTTTAATCTTGATCCTTCCCTCATTTACAAATATATTAAAACTGGAGTGCAAGGAAAGAAAGAGACCTAAGTTGCCAGAACAGATGTCAGCTAATAGAGGTACCCTCTCTTTTACAGATGTGTCTCTGGGGTGTGAGTTGGGGGGGGGATTTGATGCTGGCGGCAGTATATGCAAAGGGTTTGTGTTGGTGGTGGCGGCGGTGGGGGGGGGGACCTCTGTAGCCTTCTGGCCTCTTTCTCACTTCATCAGCTCAGCATCTCTGGCTCCGTCCCACCTACCCGGACACCTGTTTTTGCAAAGACTCTGGGAATAAACAGACATCCCAAAGACCCCCAAGTGCCTCCAGGGGATTAACCGAGCCGGGAGACTGCAACACTGGGTCATCTCTTTCCTTATTATTTGATCCAATTGGCTACACCCAGTGGACTTTACCAAATTTCAGCCCAATCCTCAAATGAAATGCATGGGCCTTCGGCACCAACACCCCACACTTTACTGGGAAGGCAGGGGCCATTGGCCTCGATGTTTGTACCTGACGTGTCTTTGGAAGGACTGGGGAAATTAAAACACCTCCCTCCCTTCATTTCGGATGCAGCCTAAGAACATCCAACCTCCGAGCCTCAACTATAAGAAACTGCCTGGCTTTTTCCCCATCTTGCCAAGGACCTTACATTTAAGAAATAACTCCTGGCAAATCCATCTTTTGGCATGTTATATTTATTTATTTATTTATTTATTTATTTATTTATTTATTAGTTGCATGTTTATCCCGCCCATCTTCCAGAAGGAACTCTGGGCGGCTTACAAACGATAATAAAACAACAATATATAACAATATATAAAGGTGAGGAAATGGGAGAGAAAATAATGGTTAAGGGATAAAAAAACAAGTAGAATAACCTATAGGTACTACTCTGAAGGAGAGGGTTTCGCCCTCAAAATTTTTGTTATTTTTCTAGTAGCCTAGAGGTATAAGAACATAAGAGCATAAGAGCCATGCTGGATCAGGCCAAAGGCCCATCTAGTCCAGCTTCCTGTATCTCACAGCGGCCCCACCAGATGCGTTTGGGAGCGCATGACACTAGATATCTGTCTCCTGATGCCACTCCCCTGCATCTGGTCCTTGAAGTACCCCGGTTTTAAGCCTGGGGTGACACATCTCCATCATGGTTTGTAACCTATGATGGACTTTTCCTCCAGGAATCTGTCCAATCCCCTTTTAAAGTCGTCCAGGCCAGATGCCATCACCACCTCCTGTGGCAGGGAGTTCCACATACTAACAACATGTTGGGTATCACCTGTTTTACTTTTGTATTTGGGAGATCTGACAGTGAGGGCCACTCTGGGTGGTTCACAGTAAAATACAAATGCACAATAACAACATCTAGTAAAAAATAAAAATAAAAATAAAAACATCAACATATTAAATGACTGTCAATGGGACATTTAAAACAACGCTCCAAATTGTTGGTGGGAAGAGTGAAGAAAAAGATGTTAGATTAGTGGGCATAAACGCTGAGCCTTGTGACACATTGGTTTAACGGCTCTACTGCAGCTACAACTGTAGTCACTTCCCAGGGGTTCAGTCCCAGGTAGCTGGCTCAAGGTTCACTCAGCCTTAAATCCTTCTGAGTTCAGTAAAATAACCCACCTTGGTGTGGTGGGGGCAATGTGTAGCCTGTAGAGATGGGCACGAATCAAAAAAATGGCATTTCGTTTGTCGTTTGTCGTTTGGAGGGTCCGTTTTGGTTCATTTCCGTTTTAAGTGATTTTTTTGCAAAAAAATTATTTTTGTTTTCGTTCGTTTTGTTACCATTTATTTCATTTTTTGTGATTTTTAAAGGATTTTAAGCAATTCACTCATATTGCAGTAACGGAAATGAAATGCATGACAAAATTTCCAGTGTTTCTGTTCGTTTCGTTTCATTTTAGAGAAAATTCATTTGTCGTTTCGTTATGAAACGAAACAAAAAAACGAAAACGGAAATGAAAAATTGTTCGTTTCGTGCCCATCTCTAGTAGCCTGCATAATTACTTGTAAACCGCCCAGGGGGTGCTTTAAGTGATATGGGGTGGTATAGATTTGCTTTTGCTTTGTAGTTATGCTTTATTCTGGGGAAATGCCTACTTAAATATTTAGCTTTCAACGACTGGTTCAAGATACCCAAGGAGGGGGCCAGGCATATCTCAGGTGGAAGATGATTCCACTGGCATGATGCAGTTGCAGAAAAGGCCCTAGCCTTGCCCTTCTGCTAGTGGAATTTACCCCCAAACTCAAAACTCTGCAATAGGATTTTGGTCGGTTGTGCTTCATTTTGTTTGGTTTTTGCTATGGTTGCACATATTGAAGCAGGTGATTGTGGCTACCTGTTCATCAAATGCTTACTTTTTCCCCACTTTATTGTATGCATTAGAGATGGGCACAAATAAAAAAAAATGGCATTTCGTTTGTCGTTTGTCATTTAGGGGGTCCGTTTCGGTTCATTTCCATTTTTCATGAATTTTTGGGAAAAATTGTTTTCGTTTTCTCTCGTTTCGTTACCATTTCATTACCATTTAGCATTTAAAGCAGATCACTTGTATTGCCGTAACGAAAACGAAATGCACGACAAAATTTCCGGTGTTTCTGTTCGTTTCGTTGCATTTTAGAGACAAAATTCATTTGTTGTTTCGTTGCGTAACGAAACGAAAAAACAAAAACGGTAACGGAAAATTGTTCATTTTGTGCCCATCTCTAGTATGCATTACAAGGTGCTCTTTCTTCCACAGATCCAGCAAAGAACTTGGAAGGTTCCTCTGAGAAACTCCGCATCCCAGAATCCCCTTTGGTGATGTGGTAGCCACTCTGATTGGAGATTCTGTTTTTTTGTTCGTTTTATGATCTTCCTAAATTTTCTATTGAGGGAAGCAGATTTAGTTCGCCCCACACAAAATGCCCTGCACTGATTTTTATCTTAACGACAAACCTGCCAGGAAAGTGAGGTTAGGAAAACAACTGGATTGAGGTCATTCCATTGGGTTTCCTGACTGGTTGGGAGCAACACACCTCATGGTGCAGTGGTTAAATGCCTGTACTGCAGTTAAAACTGTGTTCATGACCTGGGGTTCAATCCCAGGTAGCAGGCTCAAGGTTCACTCAGCCTTCCATCCTTCCGAGTTCGGTAAAATGAGTACCCAGCTTGCTTTGGTGGGGGGGGGGAATGTGTAGCCTGCACACTGTAATTAAAATTTGTAAAACCGCCCAGAGACTACTTAAAGTGGTATGGGGCAGGATATAAGCAGAACACTTTGCTTATGAAGACGAGATTCCCAATTAGCTTTAAAAATCTATTTGTTTATTTTTGATGTGTAAGGATCAGCCATATGCTGTATGTAGGTTGTGGGCGCTCTAGAGGTATGCCCTCATATATAGTTTGTGACATGACATTTATTTATATTATTTATATTTATATTTATATTTATATTTATTTATTTTTATAGGTTTTATTGGTTTCTTTATGTATAATGGAAAAAGGGGGGAAGGGGGAAGGGGGGAAAAGGGAGGGGAAGGGAAAAATAAGGAACAATAGGTACACTGAGTACAGACTGAAAAACAAAGACCAAAGACTCGGGTTTTTTTCAGATTGTATAAATCTTTCGCCTTTGACCATTTATTTATACAGCTACGCAAAGAGATGAATTTACACTGGACCCTCGTACAACAAATGGTTTGTGTAACATAAAATCTGTACAACATAAAAAATTCCAGAGATAGGGGAAATTTACTTTACAGAATTGTCTATGGGGTGAATCCGTACAACATAAAAATGGTCACGATTAGGGATTAATCCGTTTTCAATGCATTCCTATGGGAAATTTGTATAAAAGAAAATTTGCTTAACAGAATTTCATTTGGAACAAATTAATTCCTTTATACAAGGTACTGTACCACTGTATATCCCTGGTGGTGGAAACAGGTAACCCTGGTTCCCCCAGTAACTTTTCACAGGTCCTCACATTTTTAAAAGTAATTGTGGAGGGGAAACTGCCTCCAAGTTCTCTTGTGCTGGATACACCAAATGACTACAAAATCCATCGTGCTTTTGCGACCCCCCACAAGTCCCAGTGGCCATGCTAATGCGGGCTTCTGGGTGTTGTAGTAAAAAATATACACAGTAGAGTAGGTGATGTTTCAGAAGAGGCAGCCAAATTGCTGCATGCAAATGTACCGTATGGCCAACAGCCAATGAATCACTGCATGCAAATGTACTCTACATCCAACAGCCAATGAATATTTGGTATGAATGTTGTATTCCATTGTATATCTCATTCTACTTCTCCATGTCCAAAGAAGCGGACCTGATCCACGAAAGCTTACATTAAGATATAATAGTCTTTAGTTAGGGGAGCTACCTAAATGACCTAAGCACATTTGATCTCGTCTGATTTCAGAAGCTAAGCAGGGTCAACCCTGGTTGGTTAGTACTTGGATGGGAGAACACCAGGGGATAGAGATGGGCACGAAACGAACAATTTTTCGTTTCCATTTTTGTTTTTTCGTTTCGTTACGTAATGAAACGACAAACGAATTTTGTCTCTAAAATGAAACGAAACAAACAGAAACACCAGAAATTTTGTCGTGCGTTTCGTTTCCGTTACTGCAATATGGGTGAATTGCTTAAAATCCTAAAAAAAATATCACAAAAATTGAAATAAATGAAAATGAAATGGTAACAAAACAAATGAAAACGAAAACAATTTTTTTGCAAAAATTCGCAAAAAAGGAAATGAACCGAAACGGACCCTCCAAACGACAAACGACAAACGAAATGCCATTTTGTTTTATTCGTGCCCATCTCTACCAGGGAATACCAGGTGCTGTAGGCACCTGGAGTACGAGCTGGCAAAGCACTCCAATATTCCTGCCAAGAAAACTCCATGGACATGGGGTCACAAAGAGTCAATCACAACTGTAACAACACAGCACAACACACACACACACACACACTCACACACTTTTAAGAAGTCTGGGAACTGCAGTCCACAATCTGGAATGAGCATAGTCTCTCCTATCATTTCTGTGTCCTATGGTGGATTTGTAAAACCAAGAAACTGTCATGGTTTCTCCTAAGAGATATAGCTCTTTGGGAGGCAACTTTAGAACCTGATGGGCAGAGAAACTACGCCTCCCAGCACAAGAGTCTCCCTTTGCTAACTGCTGGTAACAATTTTCTATAATATAATAAGATTTCATGTAGAAGGTTTGGTCAATTGCTGACACTTGTACTTATATTTTAACAATAAAGTTCATGTATGCCAGTGTTGGCGAACCTATGGCACAAATGCCAAAGGTGGCACTTGGAGGCCTTTCTGTGGGCACCCGACATCGCCCCTTCACAGCCACCTGGATTCGGGTTAAATTGCTGTATTGGCACTTTGCGAAAAATTAGTGGGTTTTGAAAATTGTTACTGGCAATCTAGCCTTGGAATTCTGGGAGTTGTGCTCCAAAACATCTGGAGGGCAAAGTTTGAACACCCCTGTCTTAATCTATGGAGATGCCCTGCATTGCAAGGTCCCAGGGCGCCATCAGAAGGAGCCATGAGGAAACAGTTTCTGATCCAGACACTCCTAGGAGGTTGTGAATCGTGATGGGACAGGCAGACCAGCCCTGCCAGTCTCTAATCCGAAGTAAATAAGGCTCAATTCCACGGAGAGAAAGGATTTCCATGTCAAGGAAATTTGGTTAGGATCAAACACTAAGCCTCTAAAATTAAGGCCAGACATTGCTCTGCTTAAAACTGACAATAGATCTTTTCTCTCTCTCTCTCTCTTTCTCTCATCAGGAAATCAGTCCAACTTTAGCCACAGCCTTTGATAAGAAGACCCTCCATGCCACAGTCTGTTGGTGCTGAGATGTAAACCTTGTTTCGTTTGCAAGCGGCACTTAGAAAAATTACTGGTCAGACTACAGGGCCCCAAGTCCCCCAGCCAGGCTGACTTTGGATTCTGCAATTTGCAACTCACAAAAAAGTAACTTTCCCATCTGAAGCCCTGAAGGCATATCCAAACTTCGGCCCTCCTGGTGTTTTGGACCACAACCCCCAGAATTCTAAGCTTAGATTGCCAATGGCAAAGGACTGTGGGAGTTGTGGTCCAAAACATCTGGAGGGCCGAAGTTTGGACATGAGTGAGTCCGTGCCATACGGAGGGCAGAAAAGAAACTTACCCTTTGACACGGTTGGATGAACCCCCCTTTTTTTTCAAACTGTACAGTTTTAAGATGTTCATTCGGAAGGTCCCAATCCCAATCGGTTTAAGAATTCTGCCTTTGAAACACCCTCCTTGGAAGAGAGCCATCATAAAGCACAGACTTACACAGGCCAATTTCCTGCCCTAAAAAAACTACCCAATTTGTGCAAGTAGAGATAGGTTCAGCCTGTTGCCATACACACACACACACACACACACACACAAAATCTCTTGCTTACTACAGCTGGGATATCTCAATGCCTTTAATCTCCGTTTTAAAAGAGCCCACTTCAAAACTTCGCTCCGTTAATCGTGGAAGCTTACATTGCGGCTCAAAACGGACTATTTCTGAACCGCTTCTTATCTCTGCACTGGATTTGGGCATCTTCGCGGCCCCGACTACTGTTCCGTTTTGGCTTTTTAAAGGTTTGTTATCTTCCAGAGCCCTGGGACTTTTGAAATAGATGTTATTATATTCCAGAATAATGAAAACACTAGAGAAAGTCAGCTGGAACAGATAAGAACATAAGAACATAAGAACATAAGAAGAGCCATGCTGGATCAGGCCAAAGGCCCATCGAGTCCAGCTTCCTGTATCTCACAGTGGCCCCACCAGATGTGTCTGGGAGCGCATGAGACTAGATCTCTGTCTCCTGATACCACTCCCCTGCATCTGGCCCTTGAAGTACCCTGGTTTTAAGCCTGGAGATGACACATCTCCATCATGGTTTGTAACCTGTGATGGACTTTTCCTCCATCTGTAACTGCTTTCCTTCCATAAGGCAGATTCTACTTCTTAACTCGCTTAACTAGTCAGCCATCCTAAAAACACTCATGTGCCATCAGATGAACTCAAGGTTCACCCTTCCTTCCCTTCTTCTGAGGGTGCCTTGGGACTGTGCAGTGTGCCCAAGGCTACCCAGGCTGGCTCTTCTGCCCAAGAGGCACAGCGGGGAATGGCACTCCGGTGAAACAGGATGCAGAAAATAAGCAGAAGTTTCAGAGAGGGTAACCGTGTTAGTCTTTTCAAGAATTTCAGGCAAAAATCAAAGAAAAAGAAAAGACACAAAACATGTGTCACCTCAAAGACTAACTTTCATATTGGAGGGAAGCTCTTCTCCCTCTCACAAAATACCAGAACTAGGGGACATCCACTCAAACGGAGGGCTGGGAGAGTAAGAGCCATGCTGGATCAGGCCCTTATGAGGAAAGGCTAAAACATTTGGGGCCTGAGGGGGGATATGATTGAGACGTACAAAATAATGCAGCGCATAAGTAGAGTGGCCAGAGGGATGCTCTTCTCCCTCTCACAAAATACCAGAACTAGGGGACATACACTCAAATGGAGGGCTGGGGGAGTGAGAACAGACAAAAGAAAATATTTTTTCACCCAGCACATGGTTAGTCTGTGGAACTCCGTGCCACAGGAGGTGGTGATGGCATCTGGCCTGGATGCCTTCAAAAGGGGATTGGACAGATTCCTGGAGGAAAAGTCCATCACAGGTTACAAATCATGAGGGAGATGTGTCATCTCCAGGGTTAAAATGGGGCTCCTTCAAGGGCCAGAGGCAGGGAAGTGGTATCAGGAGAAAGATATCTAGTCTTGTGCGCTCCCAGAGGCATCTGGTGGGGCCACTGGGAGATACAGGAAGCTGGACTAGATGGGCCTTTGGCCTGATCCAGCATGGCTCTTCTTATGTTATCTTATTTTAATGTAACATTTCGTGGACTACACATCCACTTCTTCAGACATAAAGCAGCAAAATGAGGTGTGCAATATAATATGGGATGGGATATACATTTCATACCAGATATTCATTGGATGTAATATATAGAGTTGGGGGTGGATAGGGAAGTGGGGAGAGGAGGAAGGGGAATAAGAGGAGGGAGAGGTGATGAGTAGAAGTGAGGGGAACATTGGGCCAGGGTCTATATAGAGCTGTATAGATTTATGGCTCTGAGGCCAGGGTCTGTTTATATGTTTTAAGTGTGGTGTTATGGCTCAGAGGTAAATTCCCAGAGAGACAGAAACCAGATCAGATCAGAGAGGGTAAGCATTGCATGAACACTGGACACAGATTTATCCATTGTTAGTAAGTATAAATATCATGGTAAGGAGCAGCCTCGTTAACTAATTATAACTTTAACAGAGCAGCTGTTAAACACACAAGTAAAGGGATGCCTAGTTTATCAGGACAGGTTCGCCTCTCAGGTGACATGAGTGACTGAGTGAGTGAGTGAGAGAGAGAGAGAGAGAGAGGTAACACTTTCAAAGGGAATAATTTATGGAAGGGACAGGGTTTTTTTTTCTGGAATGAAGTCTTTTTTTTTTCTGGAATGAAGGGGAAATGTCAGCAATGCTTCCTTGAAAAGGTATCACGTTCAAGGGGGAATTTCCGGAAGTGGGCGGGGGGGGGGAGCAGACAATAAATCCTCAAGCTATTCCATGTTTACAAATTCAAAGAGTCAGGTCACAGGTCAAGCCAGAAACAAGTGGGTTGTTATCTCGTAATTATTAACAAGGCCCTGTTTGTCTTGGGTTGGCCTCCCACCTACCCACCCCACTTTGGACACATCCCTACCCCCCCCAATCCAAACCCTTTCCAATAAAGCGCAAATGCTTAATAAGAACATAAGAAGAGCCATGCTGGATGAGGCCAAAGGCCCATCTAGTCCAGCTTCCTGTAT
>JAHTLZ010000007.1:49427501-49446525 GCA_023846285.1 Phrynocephalus versicolor | reverse complement strand
CCCCCCCCCCAGCTCCCAATCGACTGGCTGCCTGGGGGGTGGGGGTGGGTTATGGGCTTTGTAGTCCACAAAGGGTTCGCACGCAGGCACACACCCGCGACCTCCGGTCCACAGTTCCGGTTTTGCCCCTAGCAATTGGGAGCTTCCCGTGAATTCGAAGCGAAAACTGCTTAGCTCCGATTTGACGGGGATGTTCAAATGCCTCAGGGCCCCTCACCTCGGACAGCGGGGTATGGGGTGGAGAGTTAACACAACACACACACAAACACACACACACAAACACACACCCGAGATCTGCTGAGTTTATTGAGGTCGCCAGCGGGCGAGAAAGGAGCGCAGTAGCGAAGATAAGGGTAAGCCTCCCGGTGCAATTCAGCTCTGGCCACCAACGGCAAGTGGGCAAGCAGGCTCTTCAAGTTTCTAGACCTCAAGACAGCGAGGAGGGCGAAGCAAGAAACAATGGTCTCGTCGGCAGAAAGGCGGCGGGCAAGTGCTACAACAAACAAACAAGCATCCCCACCCCAGGGTTACAGAGGGGCACTCGGAGCGGAGGACCCCCCCCTCGAGATTTTGGGATGGTAGAAAAGTGGGATTATCTTGATTCTGCGACCCCCCCTTCTAAACCAGGAGGGCGACTCTTCTCATCTGGAGGCGCGCTCACGATCGCACGCGTCTGTTCGCAACCCGAGGTGTGGGGGCTGATGCGCAGAGACTTTCCCACCGTTCATGCCTGCCTTCCCCACCCAGTAACACCCCCCCTCCGTCGGCCTCCCAGTCCCAGGCAGCCCGGCCACGGCGTGCATCGCGGCTCCTTCTCTGCGTTCACGGAGCCAGCCTTATTTTTTTCGTGTCTGTTGATTTGCAAAACCTCCATGCCCGCGCCCCCCACTCCACGGGCGCTGGTACACTTTCCCCACTTCAGCACTTCGGCTGCTCTTTTTTTACACCTTCAGCTCGAAAAACGCCCCACCTCTTCCCTGCTCGGTCCTCTTTCTCCCAAAGCCCAGGAAGCGTCCAGGAGCGTGGGAACAGCCTTCACCGACATCAACCCCTCCCTCGCCCCCGTCCCCCCCCAATTCTGGCTAGTTATTGTCTGGTTTTTATTTTAAAAGAGGATTTCGCCGCCTCCGCCACCCCCCCCCCCATGGAAAGCAACACCAGCCGCGCTCCCTTCCACGAGGGGGGGGGGTGCTCGGTCGATTTCACTGACGCGCAGCGAAAGTGACCGGACCTGCACAACGACCGCTTGCCTTTCCAAACCGGAGACACCCAGCAGCGCTGCAGTTTTGTTACTCCCTCAGCGCTTTTACACGACCCCTAAAATCCAAGGCAAAGGGCTCCCAGATCCGATCCCGGAGCTTAAAAATGTTATTCCCACCAGCTCCAGACTTTAAAAAAAGCTAAGTAGGACCAGGCCTACCTAAGCGTGTCCCAGCGCACTTTTTAAGTACCTGGCCTCCAGGAGGTACAAAATCCTCAGATGCGGATTGTAAAGCTGTGAATGCCGGCTCCCTAGCCTTCTGTTTGTTTGTTGTTTTGTCCCCGCCACCCTTTAAAAGACAAGAATCCCCAAGGGGGTGCTCGGGGCTGCTCCGGATTTTAGAGGTCGTGTAAAAGCGCCCCCTCTCTTTTTTTTTAAAGATCCTAAAAAACTTTCTGAAGAAACTCAAACAACCGGACCTCTCTCCCTCGCAGACACCCTGCCCGCAGTCCCTCCAGCCAGGAATGATTGCGGATTAAAACATTCCCCCTGCTCCAAATATATATATTTTACACCTTCAGCTCGAAAAACGTCCCACCTCTTCCCTGCTCGGTATATATATAAATCACAATATCTAGCTGTTGTGACTTTTTTCGTCCTCTTTGGCCATGTTCTGGAAGTTTTCCTTCCTGACGTTTCGCCAGGCACCTTCAGAGGGCAAGGAGCCAAATTGGTATAAATACATCGCAATTATTTATCTACTGTGGGCGAAAACACCAAAAGGCGACCTTTTCTCCTTACCTTTTCCTTGGCAAGAAAATTGCGGATCCTTTTCCTCCGGGCTGCACGCGATTCTTCCCTTTAAAAAGAGCTGCGGAGGGTTGTTGGAGGGGTGGTTTATGGGGGTGGGTGGGTTGTAGGCGCGAGATTTATTTCTTCAACAGGTTTTCCTCTCCTTCCTCTCGATATTATGCATCAAGGTTCTTGTTGCGGAGGGTGAGCCGGATCCGGGTGGGTCGCTTGGCGGAGGCGGGCGGGCTTCTGCTCCCCCCCAAACACGTTTTTATTTTTTTATTTTTAAATCCGCCAAACAGCAGGAACAGAGGTCAACAGAGGTAAAAAGAACTGTCGAGCTGGAAAACCCAAGCCTGACGATGGAGGAGGAGATCTCCGGATCCCAAGACGAGGAGAGTGGGGGGATACAGATGGCCGGAACCGGGGAGTTAAAATTCAGATTTAAATTCAGATGCACCCAAGAGGGGGACCCTCTTTTGCGTGCCGGGCGGGAGCTGTTGGTCCCGAATCGCAAGCGATCGATCGCCTTGCCTGGCCCAGCCTCTCGCACGGCCCGGGCAGCTGCAAATCTTCCCCAAATAATGCCTTTTTTTCCGAGGGAACCGGCTTTATATAGGCCTTCCCTCCGGGCTTGGATGGGGAAACGGTGATGTCAGCCCGCATTAGCATAACAAGGAACGTGCCGGGTTTTCCTGCCGGCGAAACCGGACAAATAACCTGTTTGATCTTTTCAGCGGCGGAGGCGGGGGGGGGGGAGCAGAGGAGGAGGAGAAGGAGGAGGAGGAGGAAGAAGAAGAGGAGGAACAGTTGCAAAGAAAGAAAAAAGGGGAGGGGGAGAAGATACATTTTTGCCCAGGATCGTGCCTCCGTTTTTTAGACTCACCTCCCTTTGCGCACTACCCCCCCCCTCCACGCGATCCGTCGGCTATATCGAGTTTTTTATTTATTATTTATTATTATTTATTTCAGAGTATTTTTACCCCGCCTTTCTCCTTGGAAAAAGGACCCAGGGAGGCTTATAGAATGAGGGATAATATACAGTCCACGGCAGAGGACGGGGGTGGTGGTGGTGGTGAGGTGGGGGTTCTGGACACGATCCGACCCGCCCCGACACAGGAGTAAGGAGCTTTGAGCACCATGGGTCTACTTCCCAGGAAACGGTGGCGAGAGTGGGGGTGGTGTACCTGTGCGACTCTCCCAGGCTGGAGATTTAAGTCCGATTTTATTTATTTATTTATTTATTTATTTATTTATTTATTTAGAATATTTTTACCCCATCTTTCTCCTTGGAAAAGAACCCAAGGTGGCTAAGGGCCAACATACAGCCCAGAACATTTAAGACATATTCAAGTTAGGGCGAATTAGAAGAGGCATCTTATTAGAACATTAAAAGGTAACATTAAAGCTACCAAGAAGACGCAAAAAGAAAAATCCATTATGAGGGGTGGAAAGTAAACATGGAAAACTCTGGTCTTCTTATGAGATCCATCCATGCACTCATGCATGGCAATCCATCTGAAAGTCACATAACAGGTAATCCCTCATTCAGGGAAAGCTTGCCTGAAGAGGAAGGTCTTTGGGTGTTTCCGGAAAGAATTGTAGGGTTTTTTGGGTGGGTGGGTGGCGTGGCGTGTGTCACGTGTGACCTGCTCATTAATTAATTGAATGGAATGTCCACCTCCTCCCATAAAATACACACGGAGTAGGCGATGCCATTGTGAGCCGCTGGAGGGGCGGGGGGAGAAACGCACCCTACGATAGGCGAGCTGTGGTGGATCGGGCCCCTCGGCTCCTTCGGATGGGAAGAAGCCCTATAAACATCCGTGGCAGGCAGGACCGATTTCGCCAGGCTGCCCTCTTTCTCAGCTGTCCCGTCAGGAAAGAGGCAGGTCTGCCTTCACAACCCCAATAAAAAGATCTACCTGGAGATCGTATAAAGGCGATCTCAGAGGGATCCGGATCCCTCCAACCTGGTTTCGCTAGGAGGCAGCGAGCTTGGCTCTGCAACAGCAATGGGTTGCGGCTGGACAGTCTTCCCGTGAAATCTGTCCCATTCAGGGCTGCTTGGAGGGTTGTGGTTGAGGCGGAACACCAAGATTGAGATGCTGATTTGAAAACAGGTTTGTCCATTTCAAGATATCCTACTTCCATCCACCAATGGTGAGGCCAGCGGTATTCTGCACCATCAGTGGCTGTAGTACAATTATTATGGGGATGGGGAGGATGTTTATTTTGAACAAAAATAGGGTACATGATTTGCACCAAAACGTACCTCTCCCTATGTGTTGCAAAACAAAAATGTGCTGAAGTGGGGAAAGTGTACCTCATCTGGAAAGCCCTTGATGGTTTTGTTTAAATGCCTGTGGCAGATGTGAAGATGTCCATCCTTAGACTTAGTGCATACCCTAAAGGTCATCTAGTCCAACAGCTGTCAATAGATGACCCATATAGTCCATTCTAATTGTGCAGTTCTAATATGATTCTTATTACTAGTAGAGGTAGCTAAAGAAGTAGGAGTATTAAAAGCAAAGTGTTCTGCTTATATACTGCCCCATACCACTTCAAATAGTCTCTAGGGGACATCCACTCAAACTGAGGGTTGGAAGAGTGAGAACAGACAAAAGAAAATATTTTTTTACCCAGCGTGTTGCTAGTCCGTGGAACTCCCTGCCACAGGAGGTGGTGATGGCATCTGGCCTGGATGCCTTCAAAAGGGGATTGGACAGATTCCTGGAGGAAAAGTCCATCACAGGTGACAAAACATGATGGAGAAGTGTCATCTCCAGGCTTAAAACTGGGGTACTTCAAGGGCCAGATGCAGGGGAGTGGTAGCAGGAGACAGATCTCTAGTCTCGTGCGCTCCCTGACACATTTGGTGGGGCCACTGTGAGATACAGGAAGCTGGATTAGATGGGTATTTGGCCTGATCCAGCATGGCTCATCTTATGTTCTTATGGGCGATTTACAGTTTTTAATTACAGTATGCAGGCTTCATATTGCCTCCCAGCAAGCCGGGTACTCATTTTACTGACCTCGGAAGGATGGAAGGCTGAGTGAACCTTGAGCCTGCTACCTGGGATTGAACTCCAGGTCGTGAGCACAGTTATAGCTGCAATACAGACATTTAACCACTGCACCACTTGCTGCTACACCATTGCCCTTCTAAGAGCAGTGATGCAAGAAAGGGTGAAATGGGCATTTCAGGAAAAAGTACTATCCATGTTAGGTGAGGGTAAGAAGTCAACCTTAATTGATGGTCTCTTAGTTTTTGAAGGAGCAGCCATGTTAGTGTGCACTACTTCTTGTTAGTGTGTGCTGCTTCAGATCCAAAGAGAGGACAGAGACTTTTGGGTAGTGGGTGGCATATGAGTTGTATAAATTAATAAATAGATAAAATAAAATAAAATAAAATAAAATAAAATAAAATAAAATAAAAACATTGTGGGACCTTCAGTACTAACTGCTACATTTTAATATGAGCTCTCTTAGATTTACATCTGACATCAATAATGGCAACACATAAAACCTATTTCAAAACATTTCGGTCTGCCTAGAGATGTTTTGAATGACCGGGAAATGGCCATTTTTGGGAGATAGGGGAACCCTACAGAAAAAAAGACTTGAAAGGGAAGCATTTGTGACAAGATACAGAAGGAGGCAGGAGACACACTGAACAGGATTAAACGTCAGTCAGGGATTCCTAACTCACCACCCAGTGTGCAAGTCTACCTTGATTCCCGTATTTTGCCCCTTGCATCAACAATGTTGCCCCTGCCTTGTAGATTTATAGACTGTAAAACGTAATTATTCGCCTCCTGGTGGCCTATTCCATTACTGACAAACCACTTTCACTTTATCCATTACAAATATGACAGGCATATCCTTCCATTCTTGTATTAGTATTTTTATATCTATTTGTATTTTTATTATTTCTTTTTCATGATTTGTATTGTGTTTGAGTAGTCTGGAGTTGTTGATTTGGGCAGTTGCTGTTTTTGTGTAACGTGCTGTACACCGCCCAGAGTTCCCCTGGGAAAATTGGGTGGTCAATAAGCATAAAAATAAATAAATCCGAGGAAGTGGATGTAAGCTCCCATTAACATATACAGTATGTTTTTAAGGTGCCAGGCTGCCCCTCTGCCTGTCTTTGCTCTTTTATCCTAGAGATCACTAAGCCTTCATTATGGATCACCACTTACAGAGGAAAAACAAATAGAAATAATTTTAAAAGGAAAAAAATGTCAGATGTAATGCAGAATAACTTCCTACAGAATAAACATACGATGCTGTGCATGGTTTTAACGAAAGGTGATCTTTAAGAATTTTTATTTACACTTAAGAAACTAAATATGGAGGAGAAAGACCAACAAACTATACATGGTTCTTAGCTCACCACTTAAAATGTGCTTCCCTAATTAAAACTGAACCCCAGCCCAAAACTTGTTCCTATTACATTTTTTCTTTACACAACTTATCATTAAACTTTAAAAAAGAAGCACACCCAGGGTTCACATCTTTTTCTGTTTTATTTCTTGGTTATCTCCATCACCAAATGGTTTAGGTATCTGTACTTTCCATTTGATGAGAAACATGGACCGTAAAATGATCCCCGAAGGTCATTCCAGGGAGGGCTTAATGATTAGCAAGAAAAATAAGCAGTTAATATTTGAACCGGAAATCTTTTAACCGTGTTGCCTTTCTAAAAAGGCCGGCTGGGACTGATTGAATTCAAAGGCTGATTTCACCTGTACACCCGAACAATACTTGTATAGGAAGGAAGGAAGGAAGGAAGGAAGGAAAGGATGGATGGATGGAAGGAAGGAAGGAAGGGAGGAAGGAAAGGGAGGGAGGAAAGGAGAGGGAGGAAGGAAGGAAGGAAAGGGAGGGAGGAAAGGAAAGGAAGGAAGGAAGGAAGGAAGGAAGGATGGATGGATGGATGGATGGATTTTATTTTCCTGGAATTCTCATCCCTCTGATCAAGTGATTTAAAATGTAGGGATAAAACATCAAAGGTAATTCTGAAAGGTGTGCATACGAAACACCTCTCCTAGTCTTCTAGTTGAATCTGACGATGCCCCCCCCCCACACACACACCACAAATGGTGGCTGTGCGGCTAGTGAGTGGTGTTGCCACGCGGACTCCTATTATGCCAGTTCTAAAAAATTTGCCCTGGCTGCCAGTTGCTGCCCGGGCCCAATTCAAAGTGCTAATGCTTACATATAAAGCCCTAAATGACTGAGGATCTGGCTACCTAAAGGACCGCCTTCTTCCATAGGAGCCTACCCGTTCTTTAAGATAGGCCAGGAGGCCCTGCTGAAGGTGCCATCCCTCAAAGAGATAAGGGGGGGTGGCATGTCAAAGCAGGGCCTTCTCGGCGGTTGCCCCCCAACTCTGGAATGCCCTCCCTATGGAGATCCGCCTGGCGCCAACACTTTTGGCTTTTTGGCGCCAGGCAAAGACCTTCCTGTTCGGCCAGTGTTTTAATTAGATTTTTTTTTGTTGGACACATGAGCGTCGGGGTTTTATAATTTATAATTTGTACTGTATGTTGTTTTAACTGTAATGTATTTTATAGTTTTTATAATTTTATTGTTTTATAGTTTTTAATACTTGTACTCTTGGTAGTGGGGCAGCTAATTTTTTTGTCAATAAATAAATAAATAAATAAATAAATAAATAAATAAATAAATGTTGAATAGGTGAGAAATAAGCTCAGTGTCTCGTAGGTGTGTAATAGGTGAGGAGTTTGGAAGCTAAGCAGGGTCGGCCCTGGTTAGTCCTTGGATGGGAGACCACCTTGGAATACCAGGTGCTGTAGGCGCCTGGAGCAGGAACTGGCAAACCACTCCTCTATTCCTGCCAAGAAAACTCCATGGACATGGGGTCATGAAGAGTCGGTCACGACTGTAACTACGCAACACACACACACACACACACACACACACACACACACACACACACACAGCTCAATGGGCTAGAACGCTGAAACTTTCACCCACAAAGTCGGCAGCTCGGTGGTTCGAATCCCGGGTGCCACATAGCAGAGTGCCATCCTAGCAGTTCAAAAGCATGTCAATGCAAGTAGGTAACTAGATACCTTTGTAAAAAGTGGGAAGGTAAACAGAGTTCTGTGCGCAGAAATGTGTTCAACTATGCTGGCCACATGGCCACGGACCTGCACAACACTGGCTCTTTGGCTGGGAAACAGAGATGAGCACCGCCCCTAGAGTCGGACACGACTAGCACGCATGTTTGTGTGTGTGTGGGGGGGGACCTTTACTTTTACCTTTACTAAGCATTTTTAAAGGATGTGTGAGAGAGGCTTGTGATAAGAGAGCAGGCTGTCCGGTTAGCCCTGCCTAGTCTTTGTATTCTGAGATGTCCTGCTGCATCAGAGCAGCGTCACGGGCATCATCATCTCAGAACTGCGGAGCTGGAAGGGACCATCTGGAAGGATCTTCATGTCCTGGCCCTGTGGGGAATCGAACCCCCGTCCTCTGATGCAGTTTAGTTAGTTAGTTGGATATATTTGTCACTGCCCGTCTCTCCAGAGGGGACTCTGGGCAATCGACAATATAAAACACAATAAAGCAAGAGATATTAAAGAAACCTAACAACCATCTAAAACTAGCAATACACATATAAATACTTAAGGAACTGGCAAACCACTCCAGTATTCCTGCCAAGAAAACTCCATGGACATGGAGTCACGAAGAGTCGGTCACGACTGTAACGACACAACACGCACAGACAAGGGCAAGCAGTTATGATAGCACCTCCCCCCTCACTTTGTCAAGCCAGTAGTACTCAAAGGCATGCCCCCTCTCTTGCTGAAGGCAGGATACAGCCCTCATGACTGGTGTCCACACGTGTGTGTTGATTGTGGTTGTGTGGAGTTCCTTCCGTAGGTTGCTGCCACGCGGAGCCACCATGAAGGGGTCTGGATTCCATTTTGGCTAGATGGCATTCCCGGTTTCGAACGTGAGCGCCGGGCAGCGAAGAAAGCTGGACAGAGAATAAAACAATCCATTTATTTGAGGGGTGGTGTAGAAGGGGAGCTTTGCAGATATTTGGGGGGGGGTGCCAGTAAGATGAACAAGGGGGTCTGGGATCAAATCCAGCCGGATCTCTGAAGCTGGGGCTCCCTAGCTTTGGAGGCATCACGAGAAGAGAAGATTCAGCAGAAAAGACAGTTATGCTAGGAAAAAATAGAAGGCAACGGGAACAGAGGAAGACCAAACACACGATGGATTGATTCCCTAAAAGAAGCCATGCCTCTGAGTTCACCAAGGCGGAGCAAGGCTGTTGACAATCGAACTTTCTGGCAGTCAGAAATTTGTAGGACTGAATTCAGCGGAAAGGGACTTAACGGCACGTAACAACACCGAAATGTTATATAGACATTTTGTCTAAGGGAAGTGAGTTCTGCAGTTTGTGTGTTATATGAAGAAGTATTGCCGGAGTTCAGGAGAGTGTGCCGTAGCGCTGTAGCGCTGTAGCGCTTTAGTAGTGAATTCCAAATCTCTTGCCAAACTAGAAATCCCAGGCTTTCAGAGGATGGTGCCACGACTGTTGTGGACCAAGTTGGACAATTTCCTTCATATTCTCATCTGTGGGCACTGGAAGGATACTTCCATTTGGGTGTCCAGCATCCTTCCTTAAAGGCTCTGCTTCAAACTTAAAACAAACAAACAAACAAACAAAAAACACCCTCCTCACACCTTCTTATGCCACCCCTCACACGTATTTTTCAAAAACTTACAAAACATTTAAAAATCTGTGTGGTTCAACTTGCTTTATACAACTATAGAAATCTCCCAGGCACATGGGTTGCGTTGTTCCCCGCCCTCTTGGAGCACACCCTTTGGGAATCACCGCCTTAAGGCATCAGGATGTTTTGGCTCCCTCGCCTAATGGAAAAATCCTTCCTCGCCTCTCCACACACACACACACCCTGTCCCCGCCGTCCCTGCGTGTAAATCTGTGCATCTGTATCTTCTTAGCTGGGTAATTCAGATGTTTATAAGAAGGACCACACCATCTAATTAGATTTCGTTATAAGTAAACAGAAACCCCCGTCTCAAACATTCCAACTAAAGGCAGATTATGTGACAGGCACCTTTTGGGTTCTTTTTGATTTATTTTCCCCATCCCTTTCCTTTCCTTGTTCTCTTTCTGGGCTGGCAGTGTGGGGGGTGGGTGGGCAGGCAGACCTAGTCTGTGGAGAAAACCTTTCTGGAACCGCAGACCACATTTTCCAAAGCAAATTTTTGCCTCCACAGGATTCCAAAGGGCCAATATGCAAAAGTCTCTCTCTCTCTCTCTGTGTGTGTGACTACATATCCCAGAATCCCCCAGATAGCCATGTTTTGATTCTGGGACTTTTGTTTTGTTTTGTTTTGTGATTTGCACTTGTCATTAGCTGTCCTTTGCCTCTTGCCAATTATTATTATTTTATTATTGTTGGGTATTTTCCCCTTTATTTTATTGTTACTGTTTTCTCATTTACTTTTATCATCTTGTGGATCTCTTGTGGTTTTATGTGAACCGCCCAGAGTTCCCTCTTGGGAAATTGGTGCGGTATGTAAATAAATAAATAAATAAATAAATAATAAACAGTTAAAAATTTTTTTTTAAAAAAACCCAGATTTTGATGTACCCTTCCCCCCCAAAAATGCAAGGCCACACATCACTATGGGAAGAATCTAGTGCTGAGGAAATGTTCTTAAATATATATATATAACTCCCAGAATGCCTGAACAGTCTGAGAATTACAGAAGAGGGAGAAGAGATGAAAGGTTTCCTGCTTCCGGTGCCTGTGTGCAAATGTGAACAAGGTACGGCCAGTTAGATTTTCCCAATAATTTCCAATAACAATTTCCACGAGCAAGATCTCAAATGCTGGCATCGTATTCTTTCCTCTATGAAAATGAAGGCCGGCTCTAAAGTTAGGCAGAGTGGGGCAGCCGCCTCTGCTTTCAGTTGCAGAAATGGCAGCAGCAAGCGCCTGTGAGATGTTTCTGCCTGGATGTTCGGAATAATTTGTCAAGCACCATCACTTTGGAAATCAGGGGCTGCGCCTCAATTAGGGTATTTGTACATGACCCCTAAACTCCGCCGCAAATGGCTGCCAGCTCCGGAGCTTACAATTGTTTCCCCACCAGCTCCGGAGTTTGCAGGAAATTAAGTGCGACCACGCCCACCTAAGCGCGTCCCAGCGCAATTTTCATGTACCTGCTCTCGGAGGGTGAAAACCCCCAGATCCGGATGTAATCTGGTGAGTGCCGGGCAATCCTCGCTTCTGTTTTCTTTTTTTGCCTCCCGCCCCTTTAAGAGAAGGAATCAGGACGACGACGGGGCAGCTTCGGAGGTGAGCCTGCATTTTTTCCTCTCTTTTTTCCTCCCTCCCCTCACGCAGGCAGGAGCAAGGAAGTGCAGAGGGGTGGGGACGCAGGAAGAGCAACGAACCCCCAAGATCTCTGGTCTGAATTTAAGTGGCCAGCGGATCTTAGGGGTCGTGTGAAAAGGCCCTCAGTGAATGTTGTGGGACTCACTGCGGTAGAAATATATGCCTGTGAGAGAGAAGAGAAAGGGTGGGGTAGTTCAGGGCAGGAGAAAGTCTTCAGCTCTTTTTATTCATGTTTTTATGGGTTTTTTTAAAAAGAAGACATCTTGGTTGGCTAGCTCAAACTGGCTGGATGGGTCAGTAGTTGGGGAACTGGATTCCCCAATGTTCCTTTCAGGGGACGATGCTTATCATCTCATCCAGCACGGTGAACATTTTTGAAATGCAGTAGTAGGACCTCCTTATCTGCTGTGGATAATGGCGAATATATATATACTGTATATATATAGCACAGTAAAGAAAAACACAGAGAAAAGCTGGCTTTCGGACACATTACCAGAACTGGCCACTAGAGGGCAGCAGCGACTGTGCTTTGGTATTCTTCACTAACAAGTATTCATAGCATGGTGTCTGGCACCCTCTATTGACCGTTTCTGGTAATACATGTGAAAACAGTTGTTTTCTGTGCAGTTTTTTTTCCTTTTAATAATTTTAATGTTTTCAGTCCATGGATATGTGAGTCAGTGGATAAGGGGGCAGGGGTCCTACTGCATTTCATTCTCAACAAGTAAACAAAAGAAACAAATAATAATTCTCTCCTCCTCCTTGGTGACCAACAGCCATGCTTCTTGGTAGATCTATGAAGTTAAAATCGTGGCAACATTTTTAGCCACTGAAAGTGTCCTGTAACTCGTAACTCATTCAATCATCAAACCTCTCTTTTCCATCAAAACATTTCTCCTTAGTTCTCCTGTCTTCTGAATCTTGGCCGTCTTAATTTCGTCTCTAACAGAACCATATGAAAATCAGTTTTAACTTTGCACTACAGATTTTTGCAAAAAGAAGGACTTGAAATGACAAAGGCATTTTAAAAATTTTCAGGACAACACCCTTGTTTTCGTAGTGAACTGTGTTTATTTTACTGGCTTCCATGTGATTTTATCCTCCCAGGTACAGATGTGTGTAATCCCCACCCCCGGTCTCTCTTTCTTTCTTCTTGGTGGAGTCACCTGGGAAGGGAGCAGAGTGTTGATCCAAATCTTTGTCTGAGCGAAATAATTCATCAGAGGCAGCCGAGGGAAATGTGAATGACAAGCCAGACATTCTCAAAGCACATGGGGGAGAACGCATCTTCTTTAAAGGAAGTTGGGTGGGGTGCGAGGAGGCGGCGGGAGGGAATCAAACCATTATTTTCATTCCTTGCGGCCAAAAAATCAGACCTGCCAAAGAGCAGAGGGAGAGAGAGAGGGAGAGAGAGAGAGAGAGAGAGAGCAAATAATTGGAAAGATGCTGCCGGAACATCTTGTGAGGAAGCCAAGAAGACATTTGGCTGCGAACGGCTCATGATGATCCATGTTGTAAAAAAATGCTTTCGCCAATAGGCCTTCAGACGGAGCTGGGGTGTGACGTCCAGAAGAGCCATCTGCACCTTCAGGTGGGGTGCGGTGGGGGAGTCCGCATTTAGAGGCCTGGAACAGACTGCCAACGGGTACAAAAGCTTGGGCTTTCCACCCTAAAGACAAGATGCGGAAAAACTTGATTTTCCTGCATCTTGTTCGCCTCCTAGAAAGAGGAACCAAGAGAGTGGAAGAGTTGGAGATCTGGGTTGTCATCGGCTCAAACGGGGAACGCAGAGAAGAAAGCAGCAGGTGACGGAACAACCCGGAAGGGCCGCAAGGAAGGAACGAGCCAAGTGGAAGGATGTGTCACAGGAGACCGAGACCTGTCAGTCTTTGGATGGCCAGTTCAATGTGAAAACAAGAAGAAGAAGAAGAAGAAGAAGAAGAAGAAGAAGAAGAAGAAGAAGTAGTGTTGGAGTAGAGTTTTGTGGATACCCTGGCTTGAGAGAAAGATGAACTAGGGGTTCCTACATTAAATCAAGCCTATATCTGAAGGAAAAAAGGATGGAATGGATACTGTGCTATTTTGGACTTATAATAAAAAGGCAAGGTTCCTTGGAAAAGACCGCAATGGTGGGAAAAGTTGAACTGAGGCAGGAGGAAAAGAGGAAGCCCAAATATGGGATGGTAAAAGGTAAAGGTAAAGTTTCCCCCCCACCCCCCACACATGCGTGCTAGTCATGTCTGACTCTAGGGGGCGCTGCTCATCTCCGTTTCCAAGCCAAAGAGCCAGTGTTGTGCAAGTCCGTGGCCATGTAGCTGGTATGCCTGCGAGGAAACAGTGTTTTACCTTCCTGCTTTTTATGGCCGTACCTATTTATCTGCTTGCATTGTACATGCTTTTGAATTGGTAGGTTGGCAGGAGCTGGGGTTATCAGCAGGGGCTCGCTCTGCTGCATGGCACCCGGGATTCGAACCACCGAGCTGCCGGCTTTGTACCCGACAGTTTTCAGTGCTCTAGCCTGCTGAGCCACCGTGCCCTTATAATATGCGATGGACTGACTCCTTAATGGAAGCCACAGGGTTGAATTCGGAATTGCTGAGCAGGCGACTTGTGAAAGGGCATTATGGAGAACGTTGATTCGTAGGGTTGGCATACGTTGGGGTTGACAGCACATAACAGCATAACAACAACACTGTTCACTTGCAGGGATCCATCGCCATGGTGTAGCATTGGAAGGTGCCTTCCTAGATCAATGGATCAGTCCTTGCTAAAAGCAGAGGCACAGTAGTAATGGAATCGTCTTCTTCAAGTGCCATGTCCTCATAGAATGTTGGCGATCAGTAGCCTGAACTGGTTTCTGTCTAAGGCAGTGGTTCCCAACCTTCCTAATTGTTGCAATATTTGGCAAGATTTACATTTCAGCCGTTACAGGGTTAATGTGAATGTAGAGTATTATGGGCTGGATTTAATGTGAAGAGCAAAGCCTATTGGTTGTTGAGATCGCACCACCTGGAATGTTCTGGGAGAAGTCTAGTTAGTGTGTGGCTTGTATTCTTAGAGATGAGTGAAGGTGGCTTAGCAAGACGGCTGTTAGAATAGTTATTGTTAGAAAACCTCCCACGTACCCTTCCCTTCAAGTTAAATAAATAGTTTTTTCATATAGTACCACAAGAGGTGTCTCTCTCATTAGAGCAACTAAAAATCATCTGCAACCACCGATCCAACAAAGATCCCCAACACGAATGCTGCAACACTTTAATACAGTTCCTCATGTTGTGATAACCCCCTTGCCCTGCTTGGAAGAGGCCACAAGCCCCCTTTGACAGGCCACTGCTGCAGGTGCCATTGAGAACTTCCCTCTATATAGGCACCCAAAGCCAATCACAGCCTCCGGTGCCATTGACTGACATCCCCTCCAACCTATCAAGCTGTAAATCACTCTTCCCCCCCTTCCTTCCCCTTCTCCTCCAGACCCAAGAAATTTGTGTCTTTTTCTTCACTGGCTCATGGCAACCCCTGTGAAGTGGTCGTTCGACCCCCAAAGGGGCCCCTACCCCCAGGTTGAGAACCACTGATCTAAGGCTATTCTAAACAGAGCAGCTGTGCTCACTGCGGACCATTGGGTTCAGTTCTTAAGCCAGAATGTTCTTCTATGCCCTGGGACACGCTTCCCATCTATTTTTCCTTGAAGGATAACCTGCAGCAGATGGTATTTCTCATTGCGCATTATGTGTCTGAAATATTGCAATTTTCATCCCTTTACATTATTGAGGATTTCTAACTTTTTATTCGTGCATTGTATTATAGCCACGTTAGTGATTCCTGCCATCCAGGGTATTGTCAGAATTCGTCTGTACATCCACATTTCGAATGCTTCCAGCTTCCTGCATAATGTGTCTATAAGGGTCCAAGTTTCAACACCATAGAGAAGTATGCTGAATACATAGGATCAAAGTATTTGAGTGCAAAGTCTGATAGATAAGTCCCAGTTTGTCAAGACCTTCCTCATTTTCTGGAAGGAATCTCTAAGTTGTTCAATTCTACAATGAATTTCACATGAAGGATCTCAGTTATCTTTGACAAAGCATCCCAAGTATTTATAAGATGGTACTCTCTCAGTTATGTCACTGTCAATCTTGAGAAGGTTCTGTGAACCATTTCGTGTTTTTGCTAATAACCATCTATTTGGTCTTCTTCGCCTTAAGTCGCAATCCCATGGCACTGCTTTCTGCAGCAACAGAATCCAAGAATCCTTGCAAATCTGCCAGACTTGTTGCAAGCAGGACGGTATCATCAGCATATCTTATGCTATTAACAAGAACTCCACTCACTTTGCCTGCTGGAAGGCAACATTTGCCAACATGCTTAGGATTAGAAGAGAAAGGGCCTTTTTACACGACCTCTAAGATCCGCTGGTCCCTGAAATTCGGACCAGAGATCTTGAGGGTTTGTCGCTCTCCCTGCGTTCCCACCCCCTCCGCACTTCCTTGTTCTGTCTGCGTGAGGGGAGGGAGAAAAAAAGGGAGAAAAGAATGCACTCTTACCTCCGGAGTGCAGGTGGAAGTTGTTCCGACTCCCGTTACTTCCTGGTTCCTCTTAAAGGGGCGGGAGGCAAAAAAAAACAACAACAAAAAGAAGTGAGGAGAGCCCAGCACTCTCCGCATCAATTTTTTTCACTCTCCCAGAGCAGGTACTTGAAAGGTGCGCTGGGTCACGCTTAGGTGGGCGGGGTCACACTTAATTTTCTGTTAGCTCTGGAGCTGGTGGGGAAACATTTTTAAGCTCCGGAGCTGGGAGCCATTTGCAGCGGAGCTTAGGGGTCGTGTATAAATGCCCATAGACAAAAGTAGGAAAGACTTTGGACGTACAGTATCTAAAAGTGGGGTTTCCCACCCTGAGGCAAATGGAAGGCAGGCTCAAGCGGCTTCCCTGTCCCGTGGCAAGGACTGCCACAACAGGGATGTTGTGCCCAACGGGGCGGATCCCTCAGCCCCAAGTGAGGTATATTCCCCCTCATCGGTTTGTGAATACCTCCACTCCATGATGGAGTGACTGTCACAGTCCACTCCCAGCTCTTTACTGGACCAACTGCCCCAACTGTCATTCCCTCAGTTTGAGTTCCAATTTCCCGGCTCCTTATTGGCTCTTCCTTCCACCAATCCTGGATAACTATTAACTCTTCCTGCTCCGCATTCACCCATAGATTCTCGGTTTTCAGCGCCCCTACATCCTTGTTGCTCTTTCCTACAAAGCCTTTGCCAACCCCTGGTAACTCTTTCTCCGCGCGCTCTCCTTCAATCTCCCTTTGGTCCATCATTCCCTCCTGGCCCCCCATCTCTTATTTGGTGTCGGACGGCCCACCAGTAGACTCCTTCTCACAGACCCCTTTCGAAACAAAATGTCCCTCTTTACTTGAGCCCATTCTGATGAGTCCTGCACTCTGGGATGATCGAGGATCGGATCCTGCCCCTCCCGTTGTCAAACATTTGAGTCTTCCCCACTAGAGTTAGATGTAGCGTAACTCCAATTCCATTGCGAAAACCATTTTTGCCTAAGTGGCCGCTACCAGTTTTATGCAAACCGGTCCTTCTTTTCACTTTTTGGGAGGCAGGGGGAGGTCTTCCTTCTTTCTTAGCCTGGGCGGGGGGGGGGGTCAGTGGTCGCCCTACCCAGAACACGCAGCATGTTCTCTACCATTGTTGGCGAACCCACTGCACGGGTGCCAAAGGTGGCACTCAGAGCCCTTTCTGTGGGCACCCGACATCACCCCTTCACAGCCACCCAGATTCAGGTTAAATGGCTGTATTACTGGCACTTTGTGAATAACTACTGTGTTTTGAATCGCAGTTTGGGCACTCGGTCTCTAAAAGGTTCGCCATCATTGTTCTAGACAGGAAGATCCCTCCCTCCCCTGTTTCCTTGTGTGAGTGTGTTGTGTCATTGCAGTCATGACCGACTCTTCATGACTCCATGTCCATGGAGTTTTCTTGGCAGGAATGCTGGAGTGGCTTACCAGTTCCTACTCCAGGCGCCTACAGCACCTGGTATTCCCTGGTGGTCGCCCATCCAAGTACTAACCAGGGCCGACCCTGCTTAGCTTCCAAAATCAGGCGAGATTGGGTGTGCTTAGAGCATCTAGGCAGCTCCCCTAACTAACGACTATTATATCCTAATGTAAGCTTTCGTGGATCAACAGGTAAAGGTTCCCCCCTGCACATGCGTGCTAGTCATGTCCGACTCTAGGGGTGTTGCTCATCTTAGCCGGCACTTAAAAATCCTTTAGAAGGTCAGTTCAATGTGGAAACACTGTCTTGTTGACAGCCAAAGACTTGAAACAGACTGTTGTAAACACATCCACCGAAAAGGGGAAGGAAGACCCATCCTGGTTCTCTGGGGACAAATCCTGCAAACGAGCTCAGCAGGGAAGAAAAAGAAAGAGAACAGACAGGGTGGAAAACATTTCAGGTTTTGCATCTGTGCCATAAATCAGCATTTATAGTTTTTTTAATCCTCGTTTTTAAAAGAAGAATTTGGCCACCTCCTTTGCTCTTTTCTTTGGTGAGGCATGACAACAAGAACATAAGAACCTAAGAAGAGCCATGCTGGATCAGGCCAAAGGCCCATCTAGTCTAGCTTCCTGTATCTCACAGTGGATCCCCCCCCCAATGCCTCTGGGAGCGCACTAGATATCTGTTTCCTGATACCACTCCCCTGCACCTGGCCCTTGAAGTACCCCGGTTTTAAGCCTGGAGATTACACATCTCCATCATGGTTTGTCACCTGGGATGGACTTTCCCTCCAGGAATCTGTCCAATACCCTTTTGAAGGCATCCAGGCTTGATGCCATCACTACCTCCTGTAGCAGGGAGTTCCACAGAGTAACAACATGCTGGGTGAAAAAATATTTTCTTCTTCTGTTTTTACTCTCCCAACCCTCAGTTTGAGTGGATGTCCCCTAGTTCTGGTATTTTGTGAGAGGGAGAAGAGCTTCCCTCTATCCACTTTACTCATGCCCTGCATTATTTTGTACGTCTCAATCATCTCTCCCCACCCCCCAGGCGCCTTATTTCCAGACTAAAGACAATCTTCCAGTGAGGGAGTGTTCATGTCTAAGCGACCACCCTATCCAGTTGTGTTGTCCTTTGGCCAAAGAGACCACCATTCCGTCTTACGGCGGCCTTCTGCCTTCTGCCCGCCGCCTCGACAGAGGCAGGTGCCTGTCGTATGTGTGAATGTTTCTTTGTCTTCGCGGTGTTGTAAAGGATTACCATTCTGCCAAACGCTCGTCCCAGTTTGGTTCAATAAAGGAGCAGTTTTTGTCCAACGAAAGGTCTCGTTGATTAACTTCTTCCACTCTCCGGGAGGCACTATCTTTAATGGATTCAACATGAACATGATCAACTGGTGGGACGAACGGATTGTTGCGAGTCTCTCGAGTCGGAGTAAACATAACAGAGTTCAAATCCCACCCACCCCCCAAGTCCAGAGAGGTTTCCTCCCCACCAGACCCCCTTCACCTGGGTCGAGTCCTTGGGCGCTTCCAGACGCTTCACCCCATCCTCTGTGGAGGTTGTCAAGATATGTAAAAGTTGATAAAACATATGTTATGTATATTTAA
>JAHTLZ010000007.1:49415241-49427491 GCA_023846285.1 Phrynocephalus versicolor | reverse complement strand
TATATATTATATGTTGCTACCCATTTCAGTATATAGTCTGTTGACAGAGGTTTGGGTCTTACATTCTTGGTGCCGCTCCTCTTTATGCGCTTGCTTCTTGAATAAAACGGGACCTCTTCCGAGGGAATATTTACCCGCTCGCTCAGCCCTACCACACTTAGGTTTTGAATCGTCTTTTGCTTAAAGTCAAATCGCCTTAAAAATCACCTATTGCATTTCCAAACGTTTTTTCTGTGAAGCCCCCTTGGCCACGCCCCTTTTCGGCATCTGTATCGGTTTTTCTTGCGACGGCCACCAGGAATGATTTTTTAAAAACTGATTTCTAGACCGCTTTTTGAATTGATTTGGCTCAAACTGCGGACACCATGCACCGTTTTTTTTTCCTGGGTTTCTCCCTCTGTATGCCTTATCCTGCCGTCGGGAAAGCCAAAAATTAGCTACATTACTTAGAATGGAAGAACAACAGCATGGTGTTACCCTAAAAAATTTTTTTTTCTGAAATAGAAGCAGATGATGGGAAAATGGCGGACAAAATTGGAACAAAAAGTGGTTTAGCAAAGTGCGGACGGGGAAACCGGTTCATGAGAAAATGCCAAGTGCGGAATGCTGAGATCGCTTCAGCGGCCACGTGACCGGGGGAGGGCAGAAGGTGATTCAAAATAAAAAGCGGTTGCTTCCTCTACTTTCCGAGCGACCAACTTGTCCAGGGCTATGTCCTTCCGAATCACCTTTAACTTCTTCCGATATTCGCGAACCTCCCTCTCTCCCCAATAGGAACATCCGACCCGCTGCGCTCGTTGCCAGTAACTCTCATCATCATCTTTTCCCAGTCCAGGGTGTCTGGGTTTTGCATCCATACCCATTCCCAGCCAGGGGGTAGGATGTGCACCTTTCCTTCTATACTCCCGAACCCCGCCTCCTCTACTTTGGCTGGTTTTTTCTCTCCCGCCTTTTCTGCCCTGCCAATGTGAAGCACCTCTTCGAATTTCCTTCTCGCCCCTTCTCTCTCCTGTTCTTCCCTTAAAGCGCCTGCTTCTGGCCTCTTCCCTTTTCCATGTTTCTCCCTCCATTCTTCCCAGTCTTCCCTTCCTTGTTTATGCAGCACTCCCGTTGGGTGGGTCTTCTGACCACCCCCATTTCCACAGGTGTGTTTGTGTTGCATGCGCTTGAGCGAGGCAGAGAAACAATGCCCACTTTTGCCTTGGCTCTGCCCACCATTGGTTGCTTTGCCTTCCACCCTGCCAACCGCGAAGGGCAGCAGCCAAAGCCGGTACCTCCTCTGCTTGGAACAGAGGGAGAGAGGACGAAGGATCAAAATCCAGTAACTGGACTAACTACAACAACCATCAGTGCTGCCTGGGGGGTGATTGGGACAATCTGGCCTTGTTTTCTTCTCTCTCTCTCTTTCTCTCTCTCTCTCTCTCTCTCTCTCTGTTTTTTCCAACCATGCATGCTACCTCTAGGTGTTGTGGCTGAGAGGTATTGTTCCTTTCTGTCTCTGATTTTCAAATACAGCCCCTCCTCTCGGACGACTGTTCTTTCCCTGCCTAGTCTGCTATATCCGTTGCTGAAAACAACCATGGCAGTTACTTCATATCCCGTTTGTCCGTCCTTGTTGTCTCGCTTGCGACTGGTACAAAAAAAACCTTATTTCACATCCTTAGCATGACAGCAAAAAGTTGTCTCGACCGCGCCCCCGGAACCAGGAACAGAGCGTGACAAGCCGTACCTGCCCCTGGGCTGGGGAATTCTTTTGTCTCTGTTCCTGTTCCAGGACAAGATCCCGTGAGGTAACAACTGTCACGCAACGAAGGCAATCTTCCGCTCGTGAACTTGCGTCCGTCCATTTCTCTCGTACTTTTGGGTGTTATGGATCGACATTTCAAATAGACGAAGCACAGGAGGTGTGATGCACACCTTTTATTTTATTTTATTCAAAAAAGCAGACCTTGTCACGAAACAAGGCCGTAAAGTAACACTTGTCATGAGACAAGTAATCACTTCTGTGAGTAAACAGAAACGGGGATTGAACAGGGACAAAACCACGTGACCGCAAACAACGCTGTCACGGTACAAACGTAATCGCGGAAGAAGGTAGGATGTGAAGTAACTGCCCATGTTGGCCAGTTTGCTGATGGATCTGTCCACTTGTAAGCAGTGTTACCTTTCCTTCTTTCTCCTGCAAACAACGTTTTGGAGCGAGTCCTTGAAACTGGAAGTGCCAGTTGATGAAACAGAAAGATGGTGGATTACTCTGGGGAACTTAAAGCTATTCTGCTCTGTGAATACCTGCCCTTCTGCCGCACAACTAGAGGAACTTGAGCAGAATTTCCCAAACTCTGCAACGGTTATTCATCCACATCCGTCTCCAGTGTTACAAGAAACGCTGTATTTCTCTAGAGCGCTTCTGCTTGTCAGCTTCCACTTCGGTTTGCAAGCGTGCCACGGCAACGCCAGAGGAGCTGAGGGCCTGAATTCTTTTTCCCAAACGGAACCAAATGTCATGGGCTCTGTCTCTCTCTCCCCCCCCCGTTCTTTCTGCACCCCCCACCGCCTTTTCCTTTCTTTAATTGGATTCCGCATGCCTCGGTATCACTTCATCACAAGCTTTCTGATTGTCCAGACGCAGCTGTGAGGCACGGGGCAGGGATGGTGGCAGGCGGGGGCTGGAGGAAGAGTAGAAGAAATTTGTGCAAGGGAAGTAACTAGAAAGGATGCACAATAGGAACCCAAGACATCTGGATTCTGAGCTCCCGAGCTGAATTTCCAAGGCTGGCGGTGGCGCAGGGCCCGGGGCGTGTGGGTGCCTGAGAATTCCCACCTCTTCTTTTATTTGTAAACTGGGCAAAAGTTGCAGTGATGTCATCAAGCCCCATAAACACCGTCCCCCTGGATGCTCTTTAAGGGGTGATTGTTCAGCATGAAAGTGTTGGCTGCATTCGTACCTGCGGGCCGCCTGCGAATTTCGCTCCTTTTTAACAGTTTGGGTTTTACGGCTCTCGGTGGGACGGCTCGGATATGCCATGGCCGACCACTTCGTTTTATTTCGTTTTCAAATCACGTCTGCGAGCTGTTGGCTTCATGGGTCTTCATGCAACACCGTCCAGACCCCTACGGAGTCAAAACAGGGTCTGGAAGATGTCTCCAACTCACCCCGGAGGTGACAAAAGATACGTTTAGAGGGCGTCAGGGAGAGAAAACCCAGATTTTTACTGTCCACATCAGGAAGTGCGGAAGGCAGGAGAAGACCCTTTCAACTATGGTACCCTGTAAGTGGGTCGGTCCTGATACAGAGCCATATCCTCCCCCAAGGATAGCTCAGGAGGTATTGCAGGCATGGGGAAAATGTTAACTTTATTCAGAACAGGTACATCCTTGTGGACAAGGCCATGCAAAACCCTAAGGACCTTCTAACCTCAATGGCACAGTCCAATTGGTCGAATCATAGAATCATAGAATCATGGAGTTGGAAGAGACCTCAAGGGCCATCCAGTCCAACCCCCTGCCATGCAGGAACCCCCCCATCACAGGACCCCCGACAGATAGCCTTCCAGGCTTTGCTTAAAAACCTCCAAAGAAGGAGACTCGACCACCCTCCTTTGTGGCAGCATCTTCCACTGCCAGACAGCTCTAACCATCATGAAGTTCTTCCTAATGTTCAAATGGAATCTGTTTTCCTGCAGTTTGAAACCATTGCTCCGAGTCCTAGCCTCTGAAGCCATGGAAAACAAACCTGTTCCCTCTTAGATATGACATTATTTCAGATATTTAAACATGGCTATGATGTCCCCTCTCAGCCTTTTTTTGGTAAGGCTAAATATTCCCAGCTCCCTAAGCCGCTCCTCGTAAGACATTTTTCCGAGACCTTCAACCATCCTGGTCGGCCTCCGAAACCCTTACGGGCTGGGAAGAATCTGGAACCTCTCGGAGTCACGTGGGGGTCTCAGATAAGGTTCCCTGCCAGCGCACAAAGTCCTGCAACAGGGGTGGTGAGCCCAATTGGATGAATCCTCTCTGATGGGCATCCTCTCTGATGAACCAGCTTGCCCCAACCTCCCAGGGACCCACTGGACTAATCTTATATTTAAGATTAGATATTTAAGATTAGACTAGATTAGATTTGACTAATTCAATATATGGTAGATATATGCTTACATCAATTTTGTCTAATACAAGAAGTGAAGATAGTGAAGTACTGTACAAAGAAGTTAAGCTAGTCTGTCCAATCTACAACCTTAGATATATAGTAGACTTCATCAACTCATTATATTTCCTCTATTCTTATAAATTTTACCAAGTTTTCAAAACCTTATACAGTGGACCCTCGTATAACAAACGGTTTGTAGAACATAAAATCTGTACAACAGAAAACATTCTGGAGATAGGGGAAATTTGCTTAACAGAATTGCCTATGGGGCGAATCCGTACAACATAAAAATGGTCACGATTAGGGATTACTCTGTTTTCAATGCATTTCTATGGGGAAATTTGTATAAAGGAAAATTTGCTTGACAAAATTTCATTTGGAACGGATTAATTCCTTTATACAAGGTACCAGTGTATGTCTAAGATTAATACTTAAAGGGTTATTAATGAACGAGTGGCTCAGCATTTTTTTAAATTGTCCTTTGGAAGGTATTGCCCAGATGGGGTATGGGATTTGGTTTGCAATTAGCACAGGCACTTGACTGTTGTTAATTGGTCAATGGTTTTATCTGACTGTCTTAAAGATCGTCATGACCAGGATGGGGGATCCCAGGAGAGCTGGAAGCCCCAAATCCTAAATCTCCACCCCTAGTCTATACATCATGATCACCCCGTTGCTTCAGGGCAAAAGGAGCTTAGTGTGACATCAGATGAACAGCAGACCACTGTGTGAGTGCCCTGGCCACATGGCAAAGTTGACTCTAATTGGGACCAGGTTACCCTGCAACAAACTTGCGGCAGTGTTTGTACATAGAACAGAGAGAGACTTGTCCACCCAAAGGACCCGACACCAAAACACAAGAGGAGCAATATAATATATGTGGTCCAAAGCAGTAAGGAGTGTGCAGACCTCTACACTGGAGAAACCAAACAGCCATTCAACAGAAGGATGGCCCAACATAGGAGGGGTAACAGCTCAGGACCAGAATCAGCAGTACACCTCCACTTGAAGGACAAAGGGCACTCTTTCAAAGATGAGGATGTACACATATTAGACAAAGAAGAGAGGTGGTTTGAGAGAGAAGTAAGGGAAACCATTCATGTGTGTATTGAATACCTCTCTCTCAACAGAAGTGGGTGGGTGGGGGGGTCAGGCACAGTCGATCTGCTATTTATCAAGCATTCCCAAACAAATCAGAACCACTTCACACCTCCACCAGCAAGGCCACAGCTAACGACCCATACTTAATGGGTGTTGGGAAAGGTTGCATAGGTGGAACTTTCATGCACCCCAGGCCACTGTCCATCTAACGAGCCTCTTCAGGCCATTGTCCAACTTATGAGCCTATTCAGACCAGGGTGTGTGTGAAATTAAGGATGAACTATAAAATGGAGGACTCACCACTAACTTCCCTCAGACTAATGAAGCTGCTTGGATCAGCAGCGAAACTTTTCAATCTCTCAAGAAAAGAAGTCCAGTTGCCATGACTCAACTCCCGGATAAACTCACCTGGATGACTCAGAATCTTCACAGAAGCAGAACAGCATGCAGGACTGTGACCAACATGGCCAATGGGTTAGCACGCTGATGGGGATGGTCGGACTTGTATTCCACCCAGAGCGCCTGGAGGCCATCACGATGATGGAGAAGCCTAGATCAAAACTCACAAGGTCATCCAATGGTCCCTCCAGGCTTAAATGGCATCTGTAGGAGCAATCTTTCTTTTAATCTCTTGGCTTTGAGATACTATCTTGTTTGCCTTTACACAATCGTGGTGCCCTTGCTTGGTTTTCTTTCATTCTCCCCCCCCCCCCTTTAGTTTCCCTCCCCTCCCCTCCCTTCCCCTTCTTTTTGGGTTAAGCCTCTCCGGAATATGCTTTGAATTGAATCCACCCATGCCGTTGAGCTCAGCGGACAGGAATGCAAAGCTATGGAGATAGGGTTGGAATTCAGGCTCCTTATACCCTATCTCTCATTATGTCACACCAGCTATTGTCCGCCCACCAGCCTAGGATGGACCCATGCCAAGTCCTACATGGTCACTGTCACTGCAGAGCTTCCACAAGGTGAGACATCGACCCACATGACAGCTGGCTTGAAATCATGGGGGAGAGAGAGAGGGGGGGTCACCAGAAACACGGAACCCCTGATCAGAAATGCGAACCTTTTCAACTACAAGTCCCAGACTCCCCCAACCACCCTGGCCATGGGGAGTCTGGGAGTTGTGTTGCAAAAAGTGAAGTTGCAATGAGTAGAGATTGAGAATAGTGTTGGCGAACCTATGGCACGGATGCCAAAGGTGGCACTCAGAGCCCTTTCTGTGGGCACCCGACATCATCCCTGCACAGCCACCTGGATTCAGGTTAAATGGCTGTATTGGCACTTTGCGAAAAATTAGTGGGTTTTGAATCGCAATTTAGGCACTCGGTTTCTAAAAGGTTTGCCATCACTGGTATAGAACAGGGCAACACGGTTGGTGAGCGGTGCCACGGAGTCATATTACGCCTGTTCTGAAAAATTTGCACTACCTGTCAGTTGCAGCCCAAACCCAATTCAAAGTGCTTATGCTTACATACAAAGCCTTAAACATTAAATATAAAGGCCAAATACATTTGACACTATGTTATCAATTGATTACATGGAATTTATGCTCTTTTCTTAACTGCTTGCCTTAACATTTAGCTTTAATGTTGTCTTCTGTTGCTTAAACTTGAATATGTCTGCATTGTGCTGGACTGACTATACAGTATTATCCCTCATTACTGTAAGCCACATTGGGCCCTTTTCCAAGGAGAAAGGCAGCGTAAAAATATAAACAAACAAACAAACAAACAGTTTAGGACTTGATCATCTAAAGGACCACCTTCTTCCATATGAGCCTGCCCATACCCTAAGATCAGGCCAGGAGGCCCCGCTGATGGTGCCATCCCTCAAAGAGGTGAGGAGGGTGGCACATCAAAACAGGGCCTTCTCGGCCATTGCCCCCTCCCAAAAAAACTTTGGAATCCCCCCCCCCAACAGAGACCTGCCTGGTGCCGACGCTTTTGGCTTTTCGGTGCCAGGCAGAGACCTTCCTGTTTAGCCAGCATTTTAATTAGATTGCAGGAGGAAAAACATCTTCACTGAGCAATATGACAATGGAACCCATGACCTCAAGAGGTGGGGAGTGCCTCGACACTGGAGCCATTCAAGAGAAATTTGAACAACCACCTGGCAGGTATCCTTTGATTTGTATTCCTGCGTGGACCAAGGGCTTGGACTTGATGTGTCCACTCACTCAGCTGCTGTACATTATTGTCCTCAGTACTAGATCCTGTTAGGACACCAGGCATCTCAGAGCTCAGGAGATAGCTGTCCCATTATTGCCTGTTTGTAAGCCCCCACACATGTCTCATAGAGTTGGAACACATTGTTGTGTATTGATCTGTATTCCTATTATCTGTACTTGCTTATGTTGAAGTAACTGCCTTCCTGTTTCAAAGGGAACAGGCCTATTGGTTTATTCAAGTTGCTGCATTTGGATCCTCATTCCTATCTGTCTCTGCCAAAAGGCAGCTTTGTGATTGGTTGTAATTGTTCCCTCCAAAATGTATCTTTTCCTAGCCAGTCCTGGCTCCTACAAATGTAGCTCCCTCTCCCCAGTCCCCAGTCTTGTTCTCTCCCTGAATAAAGAGCTGTTACACTAGAAGCTGTCTCCAGCCTGCTATGTCTAAGAGTTGAAATCACTGCTGAAATCACTCAACCCCACGTCACAACACACATCACAAAAACGGTGTTGTCTAATCTCCTGTCCATGCAGAAAGTTCACAAATGGAGTATCCATTGCGGATGGATGGCCCTCCAAAGTGCATGCCAAAACTTCCAAAGAGGAATCACCCACCGGTCCCCAAGGAAACTCTCGAGATCCATTTATGGACCTGGGTTGCCCAAAGACTGCATGGTGTCCTCGAACTTCTCCTTGCTGCAATGACTTAAGAGAAAAGTAGAACAGAAGATCTCAGAAGATGTGGCTGGTTCTTCCTCTTCATTCATTCATTCATTCATTCATTCATTCATTCATTCATTCATTCATTCATTCATTCATTCATTATTTACTTTTTTTTAAGCCACCCCACTACCAAGAGGTCTCTGGGTGGCAATTTAGAAAAGGATCAGGATACATGAAGCCTCCGGGTTGGAAAGACAGGCAGGATATCTCTCAATGCCATTGCGGGGAATAATAAGCAGGTGAAGACCTCTGCTTGGGAATACCCTGAAGCAAACGGTGAGCCACTGTGTGAGACAGAATGCTGGACTGGATGGGCTGTGGCCTGTTCCAGCAAGGCTGTTCTTATGGACTTATATTAAAGACAGAGATGAACAAACAATACGCAGGATGGGAAGAAAATGAAGGTTTCCCCTTCTCATAATTAGAGATGGGCACGAACCACTGGTTCGTCAGTTTGTTCCAGTTTGTTTTTTTATCCGAGCAGGTGTTCTGCACTTCCCAGCCCCACCTCCTCTGCTGGGCACCCACTCAGAGGCAGTGTCTCAGTGTCCTGCCTCAAACACTGCCTCTGAATGGGTGCCTGCCAGAGGGGGCGGGGCTGAGAAGCGCCTAAGACCTATTTGGATGGAAAACGAACCACCACGAACTGCTGATCCACCGGTTCGTGCCCATCTCTACTAGAAAAGCTGGAGATAACTGGGAAACTGAATGGTGAGTGGACCAGGACAGGCAATAGGATGCATTTGTCTGCACCACACACAGTAAGATTGTGGAATGGGTACTTCAAGATGAAGACACGTTTGCCAGTGTGGATATCATTAGAGCAGGATTAGACAAACTCGTAGAAGAGAAGAAAATTCACTGGATTTGAAGAGTCTTTGATATGGTCCAATATGGTTCATATAATTCTCATTGCAGTGCAGATTTCTCAGTTATGATCTGGCAACTGGAGGAGCCATCCAGATGGCTGGTGTTAGAATACTAGACAGGATGCATCTTGGTTTGATCCACCAAGACCATTGGTATGCCCTTCTTAGAATGCCGTGCATTCCAAATCTTAAGTCCCAGAATTGAAAACAGGCTATGGAAAGCCTTCTATCTCAAGCTCATCCTTGCTTGAGAGATCAAGTGAACTTTGCTTGGAGAGAGAGAAATAAATTTCCCCATGAATTAGATAGTTTCACAAGCTATCTCTATTGTAATGCGAAGTACTGGAGTATTTCTGTTATTCAGAAAGCCCTGGGGCTTCATGCCTCTGAGCACCAGCTCTTTGACACCTTGCCTTTCCCAAACAGGCAATTGAGAGCCATTAGCTTTACAAAAGACATGCCCATCATTTGTTTTTATGGAACGATCCTACTGCTACCATTCTCCAGGGTGATGGCTGCTGACTATAGGGTTGTAACTATAAGTCTGTGGGTTGCTCAGCTCATCACTACACCTCTGCCAGGGAACAAGCTCCACGGAAGTTAAATACTGTAGATTGAAGAAAAAGGCATTTTTAAATTCAGGTGGGTTTCAGCAATTGACGGCCTATTGAATAAGGGTTTTTTAATTGGATCATGCTCTGTTAATCAATATGTTTTAAACAGCCTGTAATTTAATTGTATATCAATAGCATTCCCCCCCCAAGTTAATGTAACACTGTACTTGTATGTATGTCTTTAAACTTGTTTCAAACCATCCTGTTTATCTCAGTTTGGAGATAAAAGGAGGGCTTAATCTAATCCGACAGATTGGCCAGGAAGCACCACAGAAGATCTTTGCTTTTAGCTAGAGATGGGCACGAAACGAGCGATTTTTTGTTTTTGTTTTCGTTTTCGTTTTTCGTTTCGTTACATAACGAAACGAAAAAACGAATTTTGACTCCAAAATGAAACGAAATGACCCGAAACATGAAAAATTTTGTCGACCGCTTCGTTTTCGTTACGGCAAATACATTGAATTGTGCGAAATGGTAACGAAACAGCCATTTTTCATTTTCGTTTTCGGATTTTCGTTTCGTTACGTAATGAAACGAAAATGATTTTTTTTGCAAAAAACCTCACAAAAACGAAAACGAACCGAAACGGACCCCTAAATGACCAACCAACAAACGAAACACCATTTTTTTGAGTCGTGCCCATCTCTACTTTTAGCTGTGTATTATACATAGGCAATATCAAATGGGCAGTTCTGAATCCTCTAAAATTTACGACCACATGTTGAAAAAGAATTGCTTTCAGACATTTGCCTGCTTTCAGCACAAGAGATGGACTCCATAAGATCGATCTATGTTTCTCCTCTCTCTTGAGAACTTCGTAGTAGGAAACTGGTAAAATATTCTTCAGATATAGAAGTCTAACCTAAGGTCACTCTTTTATCAATATCTGTTGTGGAGCAATGGAGCTGGTCAACAGAAGAATTAATGGCAGGATTAATGGTAGTCAGGACTTGGAAAAATGAAGTACAGTTTTTCCTATTAGATGAATGGTATTTTTAAAAGCTGGGAATATACCTAGAATATTTATATTAATTGAATGGGTCCAGTCAAAAAAAAAAAAAAGGAGGCTGAGATATAGATACTGGAGGCATCTGGGGAGATTTTGTCGATTTATTGTGTCAATAAAGAGGAAGGGTTGTACATCTTTGCATGAATCGGCACACTTTTGGAAGAGGAATGGCATTCCATAAATGAAGGGGGAAATGGTGCGTAAAGGAAGGGAAAAATTGGTCATATAGCCAGGTGGTCCCAGGGGAGGGGTGCACATTATGTATAACAGAACAGAACAGAACAGAATAGTGTTTAACTAGTCTTGCGTTAAGAAGGTTTTTTTAAGCTGTTTTCTCTCTTCTTCCTCCTCTTCCTTTTATTCTGCATCTTCTACACTTTTACAAATAAAAATATAATAATGAAAAAGAGAATTTCATAGTTCAAGTGGGTCACACACCCAGTGGGAAGAATTCAGTGGAATTTACTCTCGCTAGACCACAGAAGAAGCCACTTGCAAATTACCTGGGCTGCAAATTGGATCACATGGTGACCTCTCATTTTGTCAAGGGCCTTTTAGGAACCTCTGTGAGGAAGCACGGATTTTTCTCTCGTATTGCCAAAGGTGTTAATCATTTGGCCCCCATGTTGTTTTTTCTAGGAACGGTGGGCCAAATAAAATGTCCGGAAACGAAAAAAGGCACAAAGAACATTTGCTTTACCTAAAAAAAAAGTAAATAAATAATCTGGACAAGACTCAAATTTGGCACAGAGGAACAATTCAGACGTGAGGGATCGCAACAGGAGCCTTCCTGCCTGCACTTTGCCCCCTCTTTCTCCACCCCCTACTCAGGAGGACACCAGTAACACCTCATGCAGGTGGAAAGTGGAAACTGGAAACCATTCTCTCCCCCCACCCGACCCTGGTCTGGCTGTCTCCAGGTTCCACTGCCATGCTCAGGATTGCTGGGGGCTATTGCCACAAGATCATAATCAAATCTATCTATCTATCTATCTATCTATCTATCTATCTATCTATCTATCTATCTATCTATCTATCTATCTATCTATTTGCCTTATGGCTTCTAAGTTTTGCCTGTTTTCAATGCATTCCTATGGGAAACTTGTATAAAGGAAAATTTGATTTCATTTGTAACGAATTAATCCCTTTATACAAGGTACCACTCTATCTATCTATCTATCTATCTATCTATCTATCTATCTATCTATCTATCTATCTATCTATCTATCTATCTATCTATCTATCTACAGTGGACCACCATATAACAAAGAATTTGTATAACATAAAATCTGTTCAACATAAAAAAAATTCTAGAGATAGGGGAAATTTGCTTAACAGAATCACCTATGGGCTGAATCCGTACAACATAAAAATGGTTGCGATTAGGGATTACTCTGTTTTCAATGCATTCCTATGGGAAATTTGTATAAAAGAAAATTTGCTTAACAGAATTTCTTTTGGAACAAATTAATTCCTTTATACTGTACAAGGTACCACTCTATCTATCTATCTATCTATCTATCTATCTATCTATCTATCTATCTATCTATCTATTGGAATTTGCAACAAAACATTCCTATCTATCTATCTATCTATCTATCTATCTATCTATCTATCTATCTA
>JAHTLZ010000007.1:49393958-49404940 GCA_023846285.1 Phrynocephalus versicolor | reverse complement strand
AAAGGCCTCTCCTGATGACCTTAGCACCCAGATGGCTCATACTGCAAGATTCAAACATATTACTTATTTACAATTTTTTTTACTCCCCCTTTCTCCTTAAAAGGACCCAAGGCGCCTTACAACCATTGAAAGGAAATACAGTGGTACCTGGTATAAAGGAATTAATTTGTTCCAAATGAAATTATGTTAAGCAAATTTTCCTTTATACAAATTCCCATAGGAATGCATTGAAAAGAGTGATCCCATTTTTATGTTGTACAGATTCTCCCCATAGGCAATTATGTTAAGCAAATTTCCCCTATCTCTGGAATTTTTTATGTTGTACAAATTTTATGTTATACAAGTTGTTTGTTATACAAGGGTCCACTGTATTTAAAAGCTACTAAGCAGTAAGCATACACTTCAAAGGCTATCTGAGGAAGTGAATTTGTCCAGGAAAACTGACAGTAAAGTATAGCATTTAGTCTTGAAGGTGGCAACAAGTTTTTTTTGTCTTCTTTGTTTTTAATTTTCCTTGCTTTTTGCTTGAGGTCCTAGCATAGACTAACACACGCTCCTTCATCTAAAGATACTTTTTTTAGAAATTGATTTTAATCTGTTTCTGAAGAATGTTTTTATCTCTTATACTCTGTGTTGCTTTGGAAGCTTTAGTGAGCAGAAAAGCCTTAAGGGAATACTTAAAACAAAACCAAAAAGATTCCAAACAGTGGAACAGCCTGGAGGCAGTGCATTAAAAAAAACAAGATAAATTCAGTGTCTAAAATCAAAGTAAAACCGATAGCAAAACAGAATAGAAAAGTGGAAGAATCTGAAAGTACTAAAGCAGTTTTAAAATCTATATATATATTCTGCGGGTGCCAAAAAGATCATAATGCAGGGTTCACTGGAGCCTTGGGAAAGAGACTGCCACAGTACCCTGTTTATATACAGTAGTACCCCCGTATACACTGATTCATTAACCACTGATTCAGTGGTCCACAGTTAGCAGAGGAAAAAAATTAAATAAATAGTTCACCAGTTGCAAAGTAAGCTACTGTCACAAATAGCATCTGGTTTGGGTGTTCTCTCCTATGCGCGGTTTTTGTTATCCGCGGGAAGGCCTGGAACCGATTCCCAGCAGATACCAGGATCCTACTGTATTCATATATTGAATAAAGATATTTGTTTTCTCTTTCTTACTTTCTTTCTTTCTTTCTTTCTTTCTTTCTTTCTTTCTTTCTTTCTTTCTTTCTTTCTTTCTTTCTTTCTTTCTTTCTTTCTTTCTTTCTTTCAGCATGCATTTTGTATTCCTGGGTGCTGGGAGTATCTGAGGTCAGAGCCACATTTATCACATAGGACAAGCCAGCTGGTGGTGAACCAGGGTTCACCATTTAGGTCTTGCCATTTAGGCATCTACTGATAATGCCAGGCCCAGGACAGGCTTTGTCCTGTGGGCTTGGTTCTTTTGGGGGCAGCACACTGCTCACATCCTAACTGATGAAGGTGTAGTTTATGCCCCGTCATCAAACTCAGTTGCCTCTAGAAGTGGGTCAGCCCTCATAGCTCCATGCAGTCTTCCTTTCCTGATTCCGATCCGAGTGTCCCATAATTTAAAATTATGGACGTACAGTATATGAAACACAGGTAAAGTAAAAAATAAAACCAAAATGTCAATATATTTGGACTGGTTTTGGACCAGAAACAGGCTACTACAACAGCATTATCGCAGACATTGGCTGGATTTTCTTTTGCACAGAGTTGGGAGTACTGTACACTCCATGCACGTAATTGCTCCGTTGATCAAAATTATCCGCAGTCACAGAAAATAGGTCCTGCACCCTAGCAGATTCATTTTACTTGATTGATCTTTGATCCCTCTGAAAATGGCTGGGAGGGCTGTTCTGGCGATCGCACTGCCCTCCTGAGCATTTTCAGATGGCTTCTACCGAGTTGTCAATGGCTGGACCCCTTTAAACCTGGTGCCGTTGGCACCAGGGGGGATCCCATGGTACCGACTGGGCCAAGTTCAAAGGACTCCAGCCACTGACAGCTCGGCAGGATCCCTCAGAAAATGGTGGGGAGGGCAGCACAATCACCGGAACAGCCCTCCCCACCATTTTCTGAGGAATCCTGCTGAGCTGTCAATGGCACCCAGAGTTCCCTTGGGAAGATGGGTGGGGTATAAATTCAATAAATAAATAAATAAATAAATAAATAAATAATGGCTGGAGCCCTTTATACCTGGCCCAGTTGAAATGGTGCTTCCTCATTTTGTTTCATTTCGTTTTGTTTTGTTTCCTTTTCACACAACCCCTAAGATCTGCTGGCCACTTAAATTCGGACCAGAGATCTTGGGGGTTTGTTGCTCTTCCTGTGTTCCCACCGCCTCTGCACTCCTGGCTGCTGTCTGCGTGAGGGGAGGGAGAGAAAAAGGAAGAAAAGAATGCTGGCTCACCTCCGTTCTGCCTTCTCGCTCTGCTCCCGGCAGCATTCCAGTCTCTTAGTATCTCTTAAAAAACAAACACAAGGCAAGGAGAGCCCGGCACTCACTACGTTACATCCAAATCAGGAATTTTTCACCCCCGGAGAGCAGGTACTTGAAAAGTGCGCTGGGACGCGCTTTGGTGGGCGTGGTTGCACTTAATTTTTTGTAAACTCTGGAGCTGGTGGGGAAACAACTTTAAGCTCCGGATCTGGGAGCCATTTGCCACGGATTTTAGGGGTCGTGTGAAAAGGCCCAAAGTTACATAACAAAAATGACAAAACAGCATTTCATTTTTCGTTTCCTGCCCATCCCTAGTTGGATTTATCACTAACCACTATGCTGATCAGAGAGGGTGGATTCTGGCAAGTCTTTACAGAAAAATAACTTTTCCTAGCTTAGATTTCTGGTGTTGCTTTTCTTATGAGCAGCCATATACAGCAGGGGAAATGTCAGGTACATCTGTGTCCAGTGTATGACAGAGTCTTATCTCTTAGGATACTGTTTTTGCCTAGAGACATAATAAACAGAGGAAGAGATGAGAAGAGCATAAAATAATGTTCTGGTGTGTAAAAATTAAATTTAATGAAAGGTACACACCTGTCAATTCATTTCTGTAGCGAAAGAAAGTGATATATATTTTAAATTGCTGAATTGGCTCCATATGAAAAAGAATCTCAGATTTCAAGTACAGATAATTTATATTCTTTTATTAAAATATCACAGGATGGGGGAAGTTAATCCAGACACTACTAGCAACGTCAGCTCCCAAGGATATATACAATTGTGTAATTTCCCAGTAACAACTTTGCACCCACCACAAAGAGAATTGGAGACAACACGAAATGCAGGCACATAATTACAGAGGGCTTGGCGGAATTATATTAAAACATCACCTCTAGGGTGGTAGCGTGCATCAAGATAAAACTTAGAGTTTAAGATCTTAGGCTACCACAAAAAAGAAACTGACCGAGGGATTAGCAAGAGATAAAATCTGGAAAAAATGAGAGGACATGAAGATATCCCAAAAGTTTCTTAGGTAAAATTGGGTGGAAGAGGATCAGGTCTACGAAGTATCAAGTATGGACTCCAAAGAGGAAAATCAGCATATTTATTAGATTTTTATCATCCATTTTCTACAGGGTGTTGAAGGCTGAGCACATGATTTATGTCAAGCCCCGCACACAGAGCACACACACACAAGCAGAGTTCAGTTCTTTGCTAAGATCTTTAGTGGAAAGCCAGGCAAGTTCAAGTCCTTTGCCAACAATCAAGTGCCAGATAAATAACAGAATCCAACTCCCAGCCATTACCAGTCCAAGTCAAAACCAGAATATCTCACGGAAACCAGATGCCAAACCCAAGGGAACAGATCAAGCCGTTGTCCAGGAAGCCGGTCCGAAGTCAGGAAACAGAGCCAAGGTCCCAGACAGGAACGTGGTTGCAAGTTCAAATGACGCGTTGCTCCCACAGAGAGCTCAAGGTAAGCTTGCCAGCTTTATCCCAAAACAGGGAACACACCCTTACTTCTGGAAAGGCTCCTGCTAGTACTCAGGGCTTCCCGACCTGATTCTCCATCTAGCATCAAAGACCCTTTCCCTAGCTCTCCTGGTAGCACGTCTTTGTAGAATCCTGCTCATAGCCCTTCTAGGGGGAGAAGATATGTTTTCAACTGAGTCATCAGACCCAGCTGCCTGCTGATTTGAGCTGCAAGGCTCCTCCAGCAGCTCTTCACCATTTAACCCCTCAGAGTCAGGTTCTGTGGCAGGCAGGGTCCTGGCACTATCCCCCTCCCCATGGGCCCCCGATGGGCCAGGCCTATCAGGGTAACTGTCATGGAATTGCTGAACCAACTCAGGAGCATGCAAGTTGGACGCAGGTTCCCATGACCGATCTTCTGGTCCATAACCTTCCCAGTCTACCAAATACTGCAATCCTCCATGGTGTATTCTTTTTTTTAAATTTGTTTAATTAAATTATCTTTATTTTACAAGACAAGTTAAGACAACAGTACAATAGCATCTCATTATTTATAGATTCTATAGGACCAATATCCTTTTCAAAATCCACCCACTAATTCATCTTCCAACACAGTTAATTGTGACACACACACAAATAAATTAATTCTTTTAAAATTTTACATTCCAGCAGTCAATATTATTCCCCATAACACATTCCTCATTTTTTGTGTTAATTCCATACGTTAATAAGGGCTTCCAGGTTTTCATAAATGTATCATGTTTTATTTCCCCTCTATAAATTTTAATTTGATAGGTCAACTTTTCCATAAGAGACATTTGCCAGATTCTGTTCAGAAATTTTTGTAGTGAGAGATCTTGAGCATTTCTCCAGTTTTTTGCAATTTCAGCTCTTGCTGCACCAATCAGATTTGCTATTAAGTCTTTATATGATAATTTTTCATTTCCATCCTTTAATATTGAAAATAATAGTAAAGCTTCATTTATAATTATTCTTTGTTTTAACAGGGTTTCTATCCATTTAATTATTTCCTGCCAATATGCTCCTACTTGGGGGCAAGAGATCCACATATGTTCTAGGGTGCCTTTGCTTCCACAATTCCTCCAACAATTGTCTGGAATTTCTTGATTAATTTTATGTAATTTTGTGGGATACCAATACCATCTGTGAGCTACTTTTAACACCAGTTCTTTCGCTTTAGTTGATATTGATTTGTAAGGATATGTGTTCCATATTCCCATCCATTCTTTCTCAGAAATACTAATACTTAAATTTGTTTCCTAGGCTACTTTAGATCCCATGCCCCTAACAAATGCTTTTTCAATCAAATGTTTATATATAATTGAAGTTATACCCTTTCTTTTATTTCGATCCTTTTCTATACTGTATTGTTCGAGTACTGTAAGTGTTCTCATGGGTCCGTGTCTTTGATATAATTGGTTTGCCAAATTTCTTACTTGTATTAATTGTAGCCAATTAGCTTTTATTTCCTTTGTTTTATCTTCCAGCTGTCTAATTGTTATTGGTTTCCCTGCCTCAAATAAGTCTCTTATTCTATAAATTCCAATTTGTTTCCAATTTTTAAATTGTACATATTTCTCTCTTGATTTAAATTTAGGATAATCCAGCATAGGGCACAAAGGAGATATAGCTGGAGCAAAAATGTTCATATACTTATGCCAAATTTTCAGTGTCTCACAAGTATAAGGATTTTGTATTTGCTCCTTTTTTCTAATTAGTTCCCTTGTAAAAATATAGGTATTAACTATTCCAGTTTCCTCGCCTTTTTCCATTTTGACCCAATCTGGGATTTCTTCTGTCTGAATAAACTTTATAGCTTGAGTGATTTGAAAGGCTTCATAGTATTTTATTAATTGTGGTATTCCTAGCCCCCCTTTTTTGCTTTGACCATATTTAACACTGCTTATGAACCTTATTTTCTTCCCCTTTCCTCCAATAAACTTCTCCATATTTTTTTGCCATAGTTTAATTTTTTTAATTTCAGGTTGTAATGGTATATTTTGAAATAAAAATAAAAATTTTGGTAATATATATGCTTTAACTAATGCTATTCTTTCCAGCATTGACATATTCAGTTTCGTCCATTTTCTAATTTTTTCTTTAACTGAATTAAATACTAGTTTGTAATTTCTATATATTAATTGGTAAAAGTAAAAGTATCCTCCATGGTGTATTCGAGAATCCAAGATTTGACGGACTTCATATTCTTCTTCTCCTTCTACTAAAATCAGTGGAGGAGGTTCAGGAGTTGGTGGTCGGTGGGGGTCAGGGTCTGCAGCTGGAACCAAGAGGGATTGGCAGAATACTGGATGAATATAAAGGGAAGCAGGTAGTTGCAGACGAAAAGCAACTGTATTGATTTGTTCTAAGATGGGATAAGGACCGATGAACCGAGGATCTAGTTTTTGGGATCATCCAGGATGTCTCAGGTATCGAGTAGAGAGCCAAACTTGCATGCCTGGAGTTAACTGTGGCCCTTCCTGTCTTTTCTTGTCTGTTGCTTTCTTAAATACTTCCTTAGCATGGTCAAGTTGCTCTCGCAATAATTCCTGAATGCCATGGAGTTCTTGAATGTATGCATCCGCAGCTGGCACAGAGGTGGAAGGAAGGGTAGTTGGAAAATACCGAGGATGATAACCATAATTAGCCATGAATGGGGTCTGGCGAGTTGAAGAATGTACAGCATTTTTATAGGCAAATTCAGCTAAAGGTAACAAATCCGCCCAGTTATCTTGTTGGTAGCATGTATAACAGCGTAAATATTGTTCTAAGGTGGCATTATTGCGCTCATCTGACCATCTGACTGGGGGTGATAAGCTCATGGCAGGTGAACTTGTGTTCCTAGTGCCTTATGCATTGCTTGCCAGAAGCGGGATGTGAATTGTGGCCCACAATCCAAAATGAGGTGTGCAGGTAAACCGTGAAGTCTGAAGAGGTGGTGCAAGTAGTGATGAGCTGTTTCTCATGCGGTAGGGGATTTAGGGCAAGGAACGAAGTGGGCCATTTTGGTGAACAAATCCACGAAGACCAGGATACAGGTAAACCCTTTTGAGCGAGGAAGATCTGTGATGAAATCTAAGGAGACAGCATTCCAGGGACCAGAGGGTGTTGGCAAAGGATGCAACAGACCCGAGGGTTTGGTCACAACATCCTTTGCCCACCGACAAACTTCACAGGAACCCACGTATCAGGCAACATCAGCACGGACATGTGGCCACCAGAACTTCCTTGTGAGAAGATGCAGGGTTTTGTAAAGTCCAAAATATCCAGCAGGTAAAGAGTCATGTGAAAGATGCAACACCTGGTTACGAAGAGGGCCAGCAGGAACGTATAACCGGTCTCCATGTAATAATAACCCTTGCTGTGCAGAAAACTCTCCATGATTCCCGTTCTGGAGTTCCTGAAGACGTTGCTGAGTCCATGAATTGCGAGCTTGAGATTCACGGATTTCTTCTGCCAAGCTGAGACATGGATTCGTGGCCGCGAACACAGAGGGAGGCAAGATGGGCGCAACTAATGTCTCTTTCACAGGTGCTGCATACTCAGGTTTTCTGGATAACGCATCAGCTTTTTTATTCTGAGCCTCAGGAATGTACTTGATCCGGAAATCGAACCGGGAAAAGAATAATGACCACCGGATTTGTCGCTGAGTCAATCGCCGGGCTGTTTGTAGATGTTCAAGGTTTCGATGATCAGTCAATACTTGAACAGGGTGTCGAGCTCCCTCGAGGTAATGCCTCCATACCTCAAAAGCCGTCTTGATGGCCAGCAGTTCACGCTCCCAAATAGTATAATTCTTCTCTGCAGGTTTTAACTGCCGAAAGTAATAGGCACAGGGACATGGGGTTTGGGAGGGATCATCCTGTTGAGATAGCACTGCTCCCAGAGCAACGCTAGATGCGTCAGCCTCCACTATGAAGGGTAACTGTGGATCAGGATAACGGAGCAAGGGCTCCGAGGTGAAGCGGGTTTTCAAAGTAGAGAAAGCCTCTTCTGCTTCTGTAGTCCACTGGAAAAGCTCTTTGGGCCGAAGGAGAAGGTTTAAAGGTGCAGCAATGTCGGCGTAGGCAGGAATAAACTGGCGATAGTAGTTGGCGAAACTGAGGAACCGTTGCAAATCCTTATGGTTTTGTGGTCGCCATCAGGACAACACAGCCTCTACTTTCTTAGGGTCCATGCGGATTCCCTGGGGAGAAATAATACGCCCCAGGAATTCACCTTCCTTAATGTCAAACTTGCATTTTTCCAGCTTAGCATATAGTCCGTTTTCCCGGAGACGCTGCAAGACCTGACGAACATCTTGAACATGCTAAGCTGGGTCAGCAGAATAAATCAGGATATCATCTAAATAAATGACCACACAACGATCTAGTAGATCATGGAAAATGTCATTCATCATCCGCTGGAATATGTTTGTCAGTCCAAAAGGCATTACTAAATGTTCATATTGACCGTACCGGGTCCAAAACGCAGTTTTCCACTCATCTCCTTTATGGATACGCACCAAATTATACGCCCCATGAAGGTCCAGCTTGGTATAACACTTTGCCCCTTTTAACTGGTCCAAAAGTTCAGAGATTAGGGGTAAAGGGTACCGGTCCCGAATAGTGATCTTGTTTAATGCCCGGTAATCATTACAAGGATGAAGCTCCCCTCCCTTCTTCTTTACAAAGATCACCGGTGCAGGCAATGGCGATTTGGAAGGGCGTATAAACCCACATCGAAGGTTCTTGTCTAGGGAAGCCCTCAAAGCTTCTAACTCAGGTTCGGACATAGGATAGACTTGTCCCACAGGGAGGGGTGCCCCAGGTATCAGATCAATGGCACAGTCATAGGGCTGATGCGGAGGTAACTTGTCAGCCCCCTTTTCCTCAAATACATCTGCAAAGTCTTGGTATGCCTGGGGCAAGACAGGGTCAGATGTAGCATGGGCAGCTGCCAGGATGGTAGAAGAATTTTTCTGTGAGCAACGAACCTTGAAGTACAATCCCTCTTGCACCCAATCCACCAATGGATTATGAGCTCGCAACCAGGAAAGTCCCAAGACAAGAGGAAACCGGGGCAGCCGAGTTACATTAAAGCAAATCTGCTCATTGTGGTCCATTACCTAAAGAGTAAGTGAAAAAGTTTCCTGAGCTATTGGCCCAGAACGAAGTAACCAACCCTCAATGGATTCTACCAGCAAAGGAATTTCCTTGTTCTGTACTGGAATCCAATGGCGCAGCACAAACCCAGCATCCACAAAGCAGTGAGCTGCCCCAGAGTCTACCATAGCATACACAGGTACTTTCCGGACATCAGGAAGCCCTAGAGTTACAGGTACCAGGAAAGGTCCTTGGGGCATGATGGTATTGTCTGGGAACCCTTCGGTATGCTCCATTCCTGTGGGTTCCTTCAAGGATGGAGCCGCTCTTTTACTGCTGCAGAGGTAGCAGCACTTACTGAGGAGCGCTTCAAAGGGCAACTGGAAGCGAAATGTCCTCCTCCTCCACAGTACAAGCAGAGATTATGAGAGCGTCGTCTTGCCTTTTCCTCTGGGGTGAGACGTGGTCGAGCAGCTCCCAGTTGCATAGGTTTTGGATCCATTCTGCGGGCTTCACCGGATTGCAGATTAGGCACAGCTGGCAGAGGCTGCTGGTTGTAGTTCTTGGCTCGGGAGAGGCGATGGCTTTCCAGGCGTCCATCTATCCTGAGACACAGGGTAATGAGTTCCTGTAACGTGTTTGGTTGTTCCACCCTAGAGAGTTCATCAAGCACTTCATCTGCCAATCCTTCCATATACTGAGAAATCAGTGCCGGTTCATTCCAATTCAGATCCTGTGCTATCAAACAGAATGCAGTGGTGTAGTCAAACACTGAATCTTTGCCCTGTTTCAGAGCTCTGAGTCTCCTGTTGGCAGTAGCAGACTGTACGGGGTTCTGAAAAGCTGAAGAAATGTGATTCAGGAAAGCCTGATAATTATCCAGTAGAGGCGAGGCACTGGGGAGTAAGGGAGTAGCCCATTTGGCTGCCTGTCCTTTCAGCAGACTGATGATAAAGCAGACCTTAGACCTCTCAGTAGGAAATTCTCGAGCATGCACCTCAATAAACAGCTTGCATTGAGCCAGGAATGCAGGGGATTCCTCTAACTTGCCTTCAAACCAGTCAGGAGGCAGCAAAGGGCAACGGGGCTGCAACTCAGCCGGTGCTGGAGCTTGCTGCAATTGAGCAATTGCCTGAGACAAAAGCAGCACTTGGTTTTGCAAAACTGCCAGCGGTGTCATCCCAACAGCCACCTCCTCTTCCATTCTGCTTGAAGAAGTTTGGGTGGGAGCAAACTGTCAAGCCCCACACACAGAGCACACACACAAACAGGGTTCAGTTCTTTGCCAAGATCTTTAGTGGAAAGCCAAGCAAGTTCAAGTCCTTTGCTAACAATCAAGTGCCAGATAAATAACAGAAATCAACTCCCAGCAATTACCAGTCCAAGTCAAAACCAGAATATCTCATGGAAACCAGATGCCAAACCCAAGGGAACAGATCAAGCCGTTGTCCAGGAAACCAGTCCGAAGTCAGGAAACAGAGCCAAGGTCAGAAACAGACAGGAACTTGGTTGCAAGTTCAAATGACGCGTTGCTCCCACAGAGAGCTCAAGGTGAGCTTGCCAGCTTTATCCCAAAACAGGGAACACACCTTTACTTCTGGAAAGGCTTCTGCTAGTACTCAGGGCTTGCCGACCTGATTCTCCTCCTAGCATCAAAGACTCTTTCCCTAACTCTTCTGGTAGCACATCGTTGCAGAATCCTGCTCATGGCCCTTCTAGGAGGTGAAGATATGTTTTCAGCTGAGTCATCAGACCCAGCTGCTTGCTGATTTGAGCCTTATTTAATTGTAGAAGAATTTCATACCTTTATTACGATATTTGTTAGCCTTGTTGCAACAGATTAAGAGATCTTAGGTAGTTCTAGTGATCTATTCATTCATTTATTTATTTATTTGATTTGATTTGATTTGATTTGATTTGATTTGATTTGATTTGAT
>JAHTLZ010000007.1:49370322-49385186 GCA_023846285.1 Phrynocephalus versicolor | reverse complement strand
TATCTATCTATCTATCTATCTATCTATCTATCTATCTATCTATCTATTATTTGTTTCATTTCTATACCGCCCATCTTACAGCAGGAACTCTGGGCAGTTTACCACAAGTTAAAAACAACAATACAAGCAAAAAAGAGGGAGGAAACCCTCAGCAAGATGCAACAGGGGGCGGGAGAAAAACCCAGATAAGATCAAAATTAAATAAATTAAATTACAGGTTGCCATATGCCTCCCTAAAAGCATGGTTTTCAAAGCCTTTTTGAAGGCGGGCAAGGACTGTACAAGGCGCAGCTCACTCAGGAGATGGTTCCACAACATGGGCGCCACCACAGAGAAGGCGCGTTTGTGCGTAGCCAACCTCCGCACCTCCTTGGAGTGGGCACCCTGAGTAAGCGTGCCTGTGACATTCACGTGAGCCTGGTGTCCGTTGACCTCTGGGAGATATGCTCCGACAGGTATTCGGGCCCCAAGCCATGGAGGGTTTTGAAAACCAAAACCAGGACCTTGAACCTTCTCCGGAGAGCCACGGGCAGCCAATGCAGGCATGCCAGAACTTGGGTGATGTGATCGTATCTACGAGCGCCCACCACCAGTCTGGCTGCCATATTCAGCACCTGTTGGAGTCTCCGGATAAGGGTCAAGGGCAACCCCACGTAAAGTGTGTTGCAGTAGTCAATCCTCGAGATCACGAGGGCCTGCACAACTGTCCTCAGGGAGGACTCGTCGAGGTATGGGCGGATCTAAGTGATCCTGCGGAGGTGGAAAAAAGCGGCCCTGGAGACAGCCATCACCTGGGCTTCCAGGGAGAGGGCTGAGTCCAGGACCACACCCAGATTCCTGGCCCTGTCCGTAGGCTTGAGGGAGACTCCCCCAGACTAGGGATGGGGCCATTGTACCTAGACAAGGGCACCCTGAAGAACAGAACCTCGGTCTTCTCCAGGTTCAGTTTGAGCCTGTTCGCTTTGGTCCAATCCAGAACCATCTCCAGGCACAGATCAAGGGAGCGTACTGCCTCCACTGAAGAGGTAGAAAAGGAGAGATAGAGCTGCGTATCATCAGCGTACTGATGACAGTGAACTCTAAATCTCTTGATGACCTCTGCCAGCGGCCTCATGTAAATGTTGAACAGCATGGGGGAGATTGCCGACCCCCTGGGGCACCCCACAAGGGAGCGTCCAAGGAGCCGACAACTCATCCTTCAGCTGGACCCGCTGGGACCGGCCGTCAAGGAAGGATCGGAGCCAGCAAAGTTCTGAGCCCCTGATCCCCACCTCAGCAAGCCGATCCAGCAGGTTACTGTGGTCAAGGGTATCAAAGGCCGCTAACAGATCAAGGAGGACCAACAGGGAGGAACACCCCCTGTCGGCCTCTCTGAGGAGGTCATCCTGCAGAGCGACCAGGGCAGTCTCGGTCCCCCGAATCGGCCTGAACCCGGACTGGAATGGATCCAGGATATGATTTTTCTCCAGGTACGACTGAAGCCGGACGGTGGCCACACTCTCAACAACCTTGCCCAGGAAGGGAACAATGGTGATCGGGCGATAGCTGGCCAAATCATCCGATGCTAAGCTGGGCTTCTTTAAGGTGGGCTTCACCACCATCTCCTTCAAGTGAGAAGGAAAAATTCCTTCCCTGAAGGAAGCAGTAGCAATGGAAGAAGCCCACTCCAGCATGCTTCCTTCGGCAGATTTAATAAGCCAAGCTGGGCAAGGGTCGAAAGGAGAAGTCGCTGGCTGGCAATAAACCATAGAAATGTATTTGAATAAATAAATTAGCCAACACTTCACAGATGAAACTCATATCAAGTTTGCAATGTTCTAGTTCTCATCCTCAGCACCAGAGCTGGTCCTGAAGACTTGGCACAATGGTTTACCCATTGGAGTTGTTTTGAATGTTTTTTTTTGTTTTTTTGTTTTTGCCATTGGCTTTGTCCCAGTCTGTACAGCTGCCTAGATGCCCTAAGCACATCCGATCTCGCCTGATTTCTGAAGCTAAGCAGGGTCGGGCCTGGTTAGTACTTGGATGGGAGACCACCAGGGAATACCAGGAGCTGTAGGTGCCTGGAGTAGGAACTGGCAAGCCACTTCAGTAGAGATGGGCACGAATAAAAAAAAATGGCATTTCGTTTGTCGTTTGTCGGGTCCATTTTTGTTTGTTTCCATTTTTCGTGAATTTTTGCAAAAAATTGTTTTCATTTTCGTTCGTTTCGTTACCATTTCGTTACCATTTATTTCAATTTTTTGTGATTTTTAAAGGATTTTAAGCAATTCACTCATATTGCAGCAACGGAAACGAAACGCATGACAAAATTTCTGGTGTTTCTGTTCGTTTCGTATCATTTTAGAGACAAAATTTGTTTGTCGTTTCGTTACGTAACGAAACGAAAAAATGGAAACAGAAACAAAAAATTGTTCGTTTCGTGCCCATCTCTACACTCCAGTATTCCTGCCAAGAAAACTCCATGGACATGGGGTCATGGAGAGTCGGTCACGACTCACGACTGTAATGACACAACACACACACTTGTCCCAGTCTGCACCTCCCAGTACTTGGTGCTGCAGAGGCCCACTCTAAGACGAACACCGAAGTTGTCAACCAGGGCCTGGGCCTTCTCGGTAGTGGCCACCCTTGGATTTCTCTCCCTGTGGAGGTGCAATTGTTCGTCACCCTCCTGAGCTTCCGAAAGGACGTAAAAACCTGGCTTTTTTACCCCAGCCTTTACAAATCTCGTCCCTTTGCAATCTTGATTTTGTGGCAAATTTATGCTGGCCCATGATTTGCCCAAGACATTTTTGCTCACGACCTGGGGTTCAATCCCTGGTAGCAGGCCCACGGTTGACTCAGCCTTCCATCCTTCCAAGGTCGGTAAAATGAGTACCCGGCATGCCGGGGGTGGGAGGGGACCATGTGTAGCCTGCATAATTAAACTGTAAACCACCCAGAGAGTACTTGAAGTGCTATGAGGTGGTATAGAAGCAGAACACTTTGCTTTGCTTTGTTTGTTTTGGTTTATAGGTCCATTTTTAAAATGCTATAGATCAGTGTTGGCGAACATATGGCACGGGTGCCAAAGGTGGCACTCAGAGCCCTTTCTGTGGGCATCCAACATCACCCCTTCACAACCATTTGTATTCAGGTTACATTGCTGTATTGGCACTTTGCGAAAAATCAATGGGTTTTGAATCGCAGTTTGGGCACTTGGTCTCTAAAAGGTTTGCCATCACTGTTATAGATGTTTGTGACTTTCTGGAAGCCAGAGTAGTGGCTTGTCCATTAAATGGGAGGGGTATAAGCCTGAGCAAATAAATACAAATAATAAAGAGGTGGCCCTGGAAATAAAAATAGTGAGCCTGGAAAAGTGTAATTCTACAAAAGCTGAGCAGTGAAAAATTGCAATGGGTGCCCACAGGCTGCTTGGGAGAACACTCTAATGGTGCCTGTTGTTGCATTTATGGCTTGTTTGGTTGCCTCTGACCCACTCAAATTGAGGTTTGGGAGAGTGAGAACAGATAAAAGAAAATATTCAGTTTCTTGTTAGTCTGTGGACCTCTTTGCCACAGGATGCGGTGACGGTATCTGGCTTAGATTCCTTTAAAAGGGGATTGGACAGATTTCTGGAGGAAAAGTCCATCTCAGCTGACATCCATAGAATCATAGAATCATAGAATTATAGAGTTGAAAGAGACCTCAAAGGCCATCTAGTTCTACCCCCTGCCATGCAGGAACAACCATCACAGGACTCCTGAGATATAGCCATCCAGCCTCTGCTTTAAAACCTTCAAAGAAGGAGACTCCACCACCTTGCGTGCCATGGAAAACAAACATATTCCCTCTTCAATATGACATCCTTTCAAATATTTAAACATAGCTATCATATCCCCCCTCAGCCTTCTTTTTGAAAGACTAAATATTCCCAGTTCCCTAAGCCGTTCCTCATAAGACATTTCTTCCAGACCTTCAACCATCCTGGTCGCCCTCCTCTGCACCCGCTCGAAGTTGTCAATATCCTTTTTAAGTTGAGGCTCACAGAACTAAACACAGTACTCCAGGTGGGGTCTGACCAGAGCAGAATAGAGTGGCACTATCACTTCCCTTCATCTAGACACGATGGTTCTGTTGATGCAACCAAGAATCGCATTGGCTTTCCTGGCCGCCGCATCACACTGCTGACTCATGTTCAATTTGTGGTCCACCAGGACTCCCAGATCCCTTTCACAAGTACTATTTCCCAGCCAGGTATCTCCCATCCTATATCTGTGCATTTCATTCTTTTTACCTAGATGCAGCACCCTACATTTCCCTCTGTTGAAATCCATTCCGTTAGCTTTGGCCTAGGACTCTAATCTGTCACGGTCTTTTTGGATTTTCATCCTATCCTCTAGGGAATTAGCAACCCCTCCCAATTTGGTATCATCTGCAAATTTAATTAGCACACTCTCTATTCCTTCCTCCAAGTCATTAATAAAGATATTGAATAGCACTGGACCCAGAACAGAACCCTGGAGCACCCCACTGGTCACATCCCTCCAAGCTGAAGAGAGGCCATGATGGGGAGCCGTGTGACCTCCAAGCTTAAAAGGAGGGTATTTCAAAATGCTAGACATAAGGGAGTTGCATCAGGAGACCGGGATCTAATTGTCTCATGTGCTCCCGGAGGCATCTGGTGGGGCCACTGTGAGATACAGGAAGCTGGACTAGATGGGCTTTTGGCCTGATCCAGCATGGCTTTTCTTATGTTCTTATGTAAAGCTGATGGGGGGAGGGGATTTTTTTAGTCCATGGGACTACACTTCCCAGAATATGGGTACTTCAAGGGCCAGATGCAGGGGAGGGGTATCAGGAGACAGAGATCTAATTGTCTCATGTGCTCCCAGAGGCATCTGGTGGAGCCACTGTGAGAGATAGGAAGATGGACTAGATGGGCCCTTGGCCTGATCCAGCAGGGCACTTCTTAGGTTCTTATGGTTTTTTTTTTCTTCCTCCGCCATCTTATCTCTGGTTAGCTCTACTGCATGACTTTTTATTGAGCTATATTAGTTTTGATCAGGGTGCATCTGTTTTAACTCACTGTTGTTTATGCTTTGTATTTGCGTTTGTATATTTGCTGATTTGATCAGCTTTGTAAGCCGCCCAGAGTTCCTTAGGGAAGATGGGCAGGATATAAATTTAATAATAAATAAATAAATAAATAAATAAATAAATAAATAAATAAATAAATAAATAAATTAGCCCTATGTACCGATTATGAGGAAACAGCACACTTATGTGTCTGCAAACAAAACCTTAAAAAGGACAGGAAACCTATATTCAGCCGGCCACTTTCCAACTCAAAATGCCCTCATAAGGAAAAAGGCGGTCGAGAGGAGCCATGCCTCCAGAGAGCCCTTTCCATTTCCGATGTAACATCATCTGCACTTTGTTGCGGACACGCCTCTCTTCTAGTTTTGTCCGCTCCTGGCCTGTAATGGTTGGACAGCTCGATGCAAAACTTGTAAACACTTTCGGATGCCTCTTGATCTGGTGCTCAGACTACAGATGCTTGGAGTGTGTTGTTGCTGATTCCGTGTCGCCGCCCCTATTTAAAGAGACGGGCCCTTTCGAAGGGCTCGGCCTGCAGTACATCAGCTTATGCCCGGCCCGCATATTCAGAAACCGATATTCTCGGTGCCAGAGTCTAACCCCCATCTCTCCCTCCTTTCTGGCAAGGTTTTGCCAGTTCCTGCTCATAAGAGCCTCTGCAAACAAGGTGTCACATAAATATAGAAACCAATCGGAGGGTATTTTTATCCCCGCCGCCGAAAGCTCTGCTTTTCGGTGACGGGACAATAAACATGCCTGTCCGGATCGAGAAAGCAGAGACGCATGGAATAACACTAACCTGATATCCTGCCAAAGAGCCAAGGTTTTTTTCTTCTTCCCCTTTTAAAGCTGTCTGCTCCCTAACGTTGGCCGTGCATTTGCTTGTTCTGTAGGTCGTTTCCCAATGTGTGGCCAAGCTATCCTGGAAATAACCTGTAGATCTGGCTGATTAGAAGAAATCGTCCACTGTCCTTTTGTTTAGAGGACAACTTTTCTCTCGGTTCCTCCCTTTTCCTTTCCAGATTGAGTGGCTCCAAGTCTTGGAAGGAAATGCAAATCATTAACTAATTAGATCAGCTTTTGGGGAAATGGCTCCTTCAGCCATGGCCTTGGAGCAGGAAACAGGGATCTTGAACACAATGGGAATGCGTCGGAAATCCACATTAGACCCCCACCCCACCTTCTCCCGTGGTGTCACGGGAGACCTTCGAAAATAATAGTCGGATTCTCTCGGGATCCTGTCTGTAGCTCAGACAAAAGTACAACCGCTCTCTCATGGCAGGCAACAAGCCAGGACAGCCAACGGGCTGCTGCACATAGGCAATTATCGGGAGGGAAGGAAGAATTGTGCCAGAATGAAAATCCGGTGCAAAATTCATCCACAAAGAATAATGCGGGCAAAAGTTGCTTCTTAACTCTTTTCTCCACCCTGGGCAAAATCTGCATACAGTGGTACCTCGTATAAAGGGATTAATTCGTTCCAAACGAAATTATGTTAAGCACATTTTCCTTTATACAAATTTCCCATAAAATGCATTGAAAATGGAGTAATCCCATTTTTATGTGGTACAGATTCGCCCCATAGGCAATCATGTTAAGCAAATTTCCCTTATCTCCGGAATTTTTATGTTGTACAGATTTTATGTTATACAAACTGTTTGTTATACAAGGGTCCAATGTATCTCTCTAGCATGTTTCTCCTGAATAATAATCATGTGCTTTCATGTCAGTTCTAACGTGTAACAACCGTTTTTTTCAGGGTTTCCCGGATACAGAAGTGGTTTCCTATTTCCTTCCTCCAGGAAATGGTAGCCCTGGGACTACCATGCAGCTTCCCCAAGGCCACCCAGGCTGGCTCTTGTGCCAGAGGCCCAGTGGAGATTCAAACTCCCAACCCAACTCACTGAGCTTCCCTGACAGATATTCTGCCCCTCTGGCATTGAGCAGATGGTTGAATTCCATGACCCTAACCCTAACCCTAACCCCTTCCAGCTCTATCATTCTATGACAGAAGACCAGCAGAAAAGTAGAGGGGGAAATAGCCGCATACTAATGGAGCCTTTCCTGCCACTGTTTCCCTTAAATATCTCGTGTGGTTCTGTCATTTTCGAAGAGGGAAACGCAAATGGCAACAACCGCCTTCTCCCTCCAGGGAAGGGAGTATGCCATATATTCATGTCTCTACTTTTATGATGTAGTTTAGAGATGGGCATGAAACAAACAATTTTTCGTTTCCGTTTTCGTTTTTTCATTTCGTTACGTAATGAAACGACAAACGAATTTTGTCTCTAAAATGAAACGAAATGAACAGAAACACCAGAAATTTTGTCATTTGCAAAAATTCACGAAAAACGGAAACGAACCGAAACGGACCCTCCAAACGACAAACGACAAACGAAATGCCATTTTTTTTATTCGTGCCCATCTCTACTGTAGTTACTCGGGTATTTGCTGATCCCTGAGCCTTTCCCTCACGGGATGCTTTGCCAAGACTCCAGGCTAGGGAAGAGATGGCGATTCTCTCTCCGCAGTGCAGGCCGAGAGTGCCAAGTTCAAGTCCCGCTAGTGTTTCTAGTAGAGATGGGGACAAAATGAACCCTCAGCAACAACAACAAAAGGGGTTGGCTCAGGGTTCAATTCTGGCCCCAGTTCAAGGTTCCCATTTGGCCAAAGCAAAACAAAACGTTGAGCTCTTCTCTGCACCCCCTGTGTTTCGTTTTACTTCCGCAAGTCCGGTTGCCTTGGCCATGTCCCTTCCTGTACCCCCTCTGTCACCATGGCCTGCCTGCTGCCGCCGCCGCTGAACCCCTCACCACCACCTCCCAGGATGTCCTGATCTCTGGACCCCAGACACCGAGCATGTGCCCACTAGCCAACTGGTTGCTAGGGAAGCCCGGCATGAAGACCTTCTTGGCAACTGCCTAGCCAGTGGTTCTCAACCTGTGGGTCCCCAGATGTTCCTGGACTGCAACTCCCAGAAACCCCTTCCAGCACAGTGAGTGGTGGAGGCTCCTGGGAGTTGCAGTCCAGGAACATCTGGGGAGGCAATGATGCAGCAATGATGGCATTGTTGTTGTTGGTGGGTTAAGCCAGGCAGCGGGGGAAGCAGAGATGGGACCAAACCTCCACAAACCACGAACCGATTCGTTTTCCCAGTGGTGACAAACCACCATTTTTCTGGTTGGCATTCCTCTCTGTTGTCTAGGGGTGATAAAGGATAGTTCACAGGAGACTTGTGGCGCAGTGGTTAAATGCCTGTACTGCAGCTAAAGCTGTGCTCACAACCTGGGGTTCAATCCCAGGTAGCCAGCTCAAGGTTGACTCAGCCTTCCATCCTTCCGAGGTCAGTAAAATGATTATCCAGCTTGCAGGGGGATGGGCACATTCCTTTCTTCCCTATCTATCTATCTATCTATCTATCTATCTATCTATCTATCTATCTATCTATCTATCTATCTATCTATCTATCTATCTATCTATCTATCTATCTATCTATCCCTTCCTTCCTTCCTTCCTTCCCTCCCATCTATCTATCTATCTATCTATCTATCTATCTATCTATCTATCTATCTATCTATCTATCTATCTATCTATCTATCTATCTATCTATCTATCTATCTATCTATCTATCTATCTATCTATCTATCTATCTATCTATCAGAGGTAAAGGGGAAAATGCCTTCACACTATCTCAAGGTGCTAGCCAATCAGTGCTGTGAACACTCTCTTCAACCAATGGAAACTGGAAAGCTACCGTTCTCTTGTGTTCAGCTTTTAAGAGAAGACTGCATGTTTGACTCAAATCTGAAAGCGGAAATGTTGCTGGGGGAAAGATTCTGGGAGATATACTATTTTCTAAAAAAATGCTCCCATATTCTGATCAGAACCTGTTACTTCCCCAGTGCTTTCAAAGTTACTTTATTCCTAGACTGTTAGGAACCGTCCAGCACGGCCACTGATTGGAGTTGTAGACCAAGCCAGTAATTTTTCCAAGCGCTGGGGCTTCCATAGCAACAGGGATAACACATCTGTCTAGGACTTATGATTGCTTTCAGCTCAAGAACATCTGGAAGGGCACACCTTGATCATTCTTGGCCTGCATGCTTCTCCTAGCTTCAGAATATATTGGCTCATTTCCCTTCAAGGAATTCAACCTCCAAATTTTCTTTTGCTAAATAAAGTGATGAGTGCCAGCTCTTTTTTTCACATGGCTCTTTCTAGGTTCAACCTCTGTAACTGAACATTTAGCAAGCAAGGAGCTGTCGGTGTTCTGCATGTTAGAAGAACCTATCCAGACTGGCCTATAGATTGGTTCATGGATCACTGTTGGTACAGTTCTACTTAGATCGATCCATCCTGGTCCTTTAAGAGCTGTCCCACACCTTTCTGGCACAGCAGTAGGGCGTGCATTCTTGTTGGTAAGATTCAGCATGATTCCCAGTTATTCCATTGTGCAGCATGTGCAGATGGCTGGTTTGCACCTAAAGGGAGCTGTGGGTCACGTTTTCAGAGGTGACAGTTCTGTGATGCAATAGGTGAGTTGTGACACTAAAAGGGAGGAAGGAAAAATTCCCTCTTCTGTTTCTAACTCCTTCTTTTTGATATTTTCCTAACTGATATAGCGCCATTCTAATACCATTCTGGGTGAATGGGTTGCTCTTTCAATATACCACTTGCTTTATTTAACAACAACCAAAAGGAAAGCTCATGCATGAATGATGGCCTTGAGAAAAGACAGGAAACGGGGTATGGGAGATGAGTCATAGCAACTCAACTTCTTTTCTTGTGGGATCGAAATGTTTCACTACTCATCCAAGAAGCTTCTTCAGTCTGAGGAAGGCTGGTGCAAGCCTTCCAATTTATAATTTAACTTGGTCCCTCCCCATCCTGGTCTGAACAGACTTGTTAGGTATAGGCTCATTAGATATACAATGACCTGGGGTGTGTGAAAGTCCCAGCTATGGAACCTTTCCCAACACCCATTAAGTATAGGTTGTTAGCTGTGGCCTTCCTGGTGGAGGTGTGAAGTGCTCCTGATTTGTCTGAGGACTGATGACAGGGCAGCTTGATAAGGAGCAGATAGACTATGCCTGAGGCCCCCACCTCTGTTGAGAGAGGGCTTTTCAATGCACACATGAATGGCTTCCCTGACCCCTCTCTCGAACCACCTCTCTTCTCTGTCCGAGATTTGTACATTTTCATCTTTGAATGAGTGCCCTTTGCCCTTTAAATTTATTTATTTATTTATTTATTTATTTATTTATTTATTTATTTATTTATATACCACCCGTCTTCCCAGGGAACTCCGGGTGGTTAACAACACGGGTTGAAGCAACCAATTAAAAATGCAATACAACAGTACATCAAAGAATCAAGAAAGAATTTAAAAGAGGAAATAATAAACAAAAATAGATAAAAAACAAAATCATTGGCAAGTGGCATCAAAAATTGAATTAAAAAAATTAAAATTAAAGGTCGCCAAGGTTTTAAGTGCTTTTTTGAAGGCGGGCAGGGATTGTGCAAGGCGCAATTCACTTGGAAGTTGGTTCCAGAGTGAGGGGCCAGCCACAGAGAAGGCTCGGTTGCACGTGACTGATTTCCGCACCTCTCTGGACATGGCCGCTCGGAGTGAGTACGCCTGCGACATTCTCGTGGGTCGGGCCTCAGTTGACCTTTGGAAGATACGCTCCGACAGGTATTCAAGTCCCAAGCCATGGAGGGTTTTGTAAACCAAAACCAAGACCTTGAACCTGATCCGGAGTACAACGGGCAACAATGGGTATTTGTACACGACCCCTAAACTCCGCCGCAAATGGCTGCCAGCTCCGGAGCTTACAAGTGTTTCCCCACCAGCTCCGGAGTTTGCAGGAAATTAAGTGCGACCACGCCCACCTAAGCGCGTCCCAGCGCACTTTTCATGTACCTGCTCTTGGAGGGTGAAAATCCCCAGGTCCGCATGTAATCTTGTGAGTGCCGGGCTCTCCTCGATTCTGTTTTTTTTTTTTTTTTGCCTCCTGCCCCTTTAAGAGACGGAATCAGGACAACGACGGGGCTTCGACCAGCAGACGGAGGTGAGCCTGTATTTTTTCCTCTCTTTTTTTCTCCCTCCCCTCACGCAGACAGGAGCAAGGAAGTGCGGAGGGGTGGGGATGCAGGAAGAGCAACCAACCCCCAAGATCTCTGGTCCGAATTTAAGTGGCCAGCGGATCTTAGGGGTCGTGTGAAAACGCTCAATGAAGGTACACTGCTGATTCTGGTCCTACACTGCAGGCTTCATGGACCAATGCCGTCAGTGCAGATCCCCATCTGAGGAGAATGGGTTGGAATGAGGTGTTACCTCTTTTCCATCTCACAGACATCATAGAATTATGGAATCATAGAATCATAGAGTTGGAAGAGACCTCGAGGGGCCATCCAGTCTAACCCCCTGCCATGCAGGAACCCCTATCACAATATTTCCAACAGATGCCCATCCAGCCCTTGCTTAAAAACCTTCAAAGGAGACACCACCGCCCTTTGGGGCAACTCCAACACCCACACTCCAGTACTTCTGTCTTCTGCTGCTACCCCCAAAAAAGACTTTGTGGCCCCTTCTCACAGGAGAAGAGAAGGATAAGAACATTTTAAGGGCAGGCTGGGTCTAAATCCCCTTGTTCTGGACAGGCCCTTGCTCTCTGCTATCTCGTTCCAGCTCGGCCAGCCCTGTTGAACTCCGTTGACGAAGCTTTCTGATCGGCCGCCAAACAGATAAGGGAGGGAAGTCCTCGCGCTCCGGATTGAAGACCTCGGGTTCGACAAGTTGGAACACTCTCGTGTTTTTTCCTCTTTCAAGGTCTCTGTTGCTGGAATGCTTTTAACCATCTGGCTCTTCCGTGGCAAACAGATTTCCTCTTCGCCTTTATTTTTTTTTGGGGGGGGGGGGGAGAGCAAGGTGTTCTTTTCCCATGCTTTTAATGGGATCCAGCTTTTATCGTCAACTTGACGTCCGGCGCCAACGCAAATGATAAGAGCAAAGAATGTGGTTCGGGATCCAAATCATAAAACGTTGCTATTATATGTAAAAAAAAAAACCCAACCACTAATAAAATAAGCACCATCGATTTATGTACAATTGACTCTTTGGGGATGTCTGCATTTAGCTGAGATCATTTTCAAAATAAAATGAAATGGTTCCCCCCCCCCTCCTCTCTCGATGCTGTTTGTTAGACAAAATGGGTATTAAATGTCCTCCCTCCCTCCCTCTAAATGGAGCATTCTCTTAACTTCCTTTATAACCCACCTTGTGTGTGCTTTGCATTTAAAGACGGTTAAAATGCAATATTCTACTCTTAACATTCTGCCTGTAAAAGCTTCATCCCACAACATGGGAAATATATGTACTTTTGGCCACCTTGATCTACCAACCACCTGACTATCCATTGGTGACCCATGGCTCAATCTTTAGGGCTCATTCCCCCCCCCCCCGTCCCAAAATGATATAATGGAACTATGATGATGATTATGGACATCACAGAACAACTGAATAATAGAGGTCAGAAGGGGCCTGTAAGGCCACTGAGCCAAGCAATGCAGGAACCCAACTTTAATGAAGATCTGACAGGCGGTGCTCTCTTAAAAGCCTAATGGCGCAGTGGTTAAATGCCTGTACTGTAGGTAAAACTGTGCTCATGACCTGGGGTTCAGTCCCAGGTAACTGACTCATGGTTAACTCAGCCTTCCATCATTCTGAGATCAGTAAAATGAGTACCCAGCTTGCTGGGGATGCAATGCATAGCCTGCACACTCTAATTAAAACTGTAAACCGCCCAGAGACTACTTGAAGTGGTACGGGGCAGTATATAAGCAGAACACTTTTCTTTTCTTTTCTTTGTCTCTTTCTCTCAAATGCCTCCAGCCTTGGAGGGCTCACTCCACTTCTTAAGCTAATTGTTGACAAATTGGAACACGTTCAGAGGAGGGCGACAAGGATGATCAAAGGGGCTGGAAACGAAGCCCTAGAACAGGCATGTCCAAACTTTGGCCCTGCAGATGTTTTGGACTGCAGCTCCCACAGTCCTTTGCCATTGGCAATCTAAGCTTAGAGTTCTGGGAGTTGTGGTACAAAACATCAGGAGGGGCAAAGTTTGGACATGCCTGTCCTAGGAGGAAAGACTGAAATAATTGGGCATGTTTAGACTGGAGAAGAGAAGACAGGGGGGCAATAGGAGAGCCCTTTTCAAATATTTGATGGACTGTCCTACAGAGGAGGGGCAAGATCTGTTCTCAATAATCCCAGAATGCAGAATGCGCAACAATGGGCTCAAGTTAAGAGAACCCAGCTTTCGGCTGAATATCAGGGGGGAAAACATCCTAACCATTAGAGCAGTACAACGACGGAACCCATGACCTCAAGAGGTGGTGGGTGCTCCAACAATGGAGGCATTCAAGAGAAATTGGGACAACCGCCTGGCAGACATCCTTTGATTTGGATTCCTCGGTGGAGCAGGGGGTTGGACTGGATGGCCTTATTGGTCCCTTCCAACATCACTGTTCTATGATTCTGTGATCATTGGTTCCGTTGTCGTGCTGCTCTTACAGAACCTCTTTCCTGATATCCCACTGAAATCTGGCTTCTTGTACCTTGAGCCCACTATAATGTGTCCTGCACTCTGGGATGACTGGAAACAGATCCTGTCCCTCCTCTGGTTGACAGCCCTTCAGATATTTGAAAAGAGCTCACCTGTCAGCCTTCCTTCTTCTTTTCTCCAGGGTAAACTTCCTCAGTTCTTTCAGTCTTTCCTTCCCAGGCTTGGCTTCCAGTCCCTTGATCATCCCGGTTGCCCTTCTCTGAACCAGTTCCACTTGGTCTGCATCCTTCTTAAAGGCTGGCACATAGAACATAAGAACCTAAGAAGAGCCATGCTGGATCAGGCCAAAGGCCCATCTAGTCCAGCTTCCTGTATCTCACAGTGGCCCCACCAGATGCATCTGGGAGTGCATGAGACAAGATCTCTGTCTCCTGATACCACTCCCCTGCATCTGGCCCTTGAAGTACCCTGGTTTTAAGCCTGGAGATGACACATCTCCATCATGGTTTGTCACCTGTGATGGACTTTTCCTCCAGGAATCTGTCCAATCCCCTTTTGAAGGCATCCAGGCCAGATTCCATCGCCACCTCCTGTGGCAGGGAGTTCCACAGACTAACAAAGCGCTGGATATGGTCTCTGAAAAAGAAGAACAGACCGTTTATTCTTGTTGTTGCTCAGTCGTTCAGTCGTGTCCGACTCTTCATGACCCCATGGACCAGAGCTCGCCAGGCCTTCCTGTCTTCCACTGCCCCCCAGAGTTTGGTTAAATCCATATTGGTTGCATTGATGACACCGTCCAACCATCTCATTCTCTGCCGTCCTCTTTTCCTTTTGCCTTCAATCTTTCCCAACATCAGGGACTTTTCCAAGGACTCCTCTCTCCTCATGAGGTGGCCAAAGTACTGGAGCTTCAGCTTCAAAATCTGTCCTTCTAGTGAACATTCAGGGTTGATTTATTTCAGGATGGATAGGTTTGATCTCCTTGCATTCCAGGGGACTCTCAAGACTCTCCTCCAGCACCACAGCTCAAAAGCATCAATTCTGCGGTGATCAGCCTTCTTTATAGTCCAGCTTTCACTTCCAAACATCACTACTGGAAAAACCATAGCTTTGACTATCCTGACCTTATGTCTCTGCTCTTTAGAATGCTACCTAGGTTTGCCATTGCTTTCCTCCCAAGAAGCAGGCATCTTTTTATTTCGTTGCTGCAGTCACCAT
>JAHTLZ010000007.1:49358494-49370312 GCA_023846285.1 Phrynocephalus versicolor | reverse complement strand
TAGTAGAGTATTCAAAAATACCAGGCACAGTCAATCGAAATTAAAAAACACTGACTGGCATGTTGTTGTTGTTATTGTTGTTGTTGTTTCCTATCCTGTCTCTTTTAAAAGCCTCTGAATAATATGTTTGCCAGGTTATTTCTCATTAATATACCAAGTGTGTGTGTGTGTGTGTGTGTGTGTGTGTGTGTGTGTGTGTGTGCATACTTTACGGGACCTCATTAAGAAATTACAGAACATGTGATATTGACAGTAATTTTCTGCACTCTTATTTTAACTGCTGCTGCTTCCAATCTTTTTCCAAAGATAACAAGATACATGCTGATCATCTGGAAGAACTTTGCTAGCAAACGTTTGCTTATCTAGCATTAATGGAACAGGGACAGGAGATAAAGTAAACTCTTATGTTTATGAACAAGGGATAGAAATCCGAACTCATTTCATTCTCTGGTGGGAGCAAATCTCAATTTTTTTCCCTCTTCAGCTGTAAAAAGCGGAGAGTTGCGTTGTGCTGTGATTCAACTTGAGTGTTTGAACTGGCAACATCATTCCTTGCACAAAAATGAAACCGTTTGCACGTTTTTGCACAAATGCAACAACTGCTGCCTGGTTGCATAGACTTTTGAAAGAGAGATGCATCAGATTATTATTTTTTAAATTTCTGATATCTCCGCTAGTTGCCCTGTGATTGTCTAGACCAGTGTTGGACCTGGTGAGCTCTGGTCCATGGCGTCACAAAGAGTCGGACATGACTGAACGACTGAACAACAACAACAAATCTATGTTAGGACAGACAGACATCCCTGCCAAGGGACAGAGTGCAACTCTTGGTCCCCACAGGGAAATTAGGGTTCCCGATCACCTCAAAAGCATTCCTCAGAGACCAAAGGCTAGCCTGGTAAAGTCAGTTGTCTGTCACAGGCTGAAGGCAAGGAAATCAAAGGTATAGGAGGCTGAGGGGACAATCTTCTTGTTAACACATTGTCAGTATTCCCTAGGACAGTGTTGGTGAACCTACGGCACGGGTGCCAAAGGTGGCACTCGGAGCCCTTTCTGTGGGCACTCAACATCGCCCCTTCACAGCCACCTGTATTCAGGTTAAACTGCTGTATTGGCCCTTTGCGAAAAATTATTGAGTTCTGAATCACAATTTGGGCACTCGGTCTTTAAAAGGCTCGCCATCACTGGTCTAGACGCTAACTTTTAAAAACGGGAATGGCGCTACATTTACGTAGAGCTATTTTGTGCAAAATAAAGAAATCTCATTTCAAAAAGGTCTCGTTGAATGGAAATGAGACCTCTTGCAGGGGCCGGAGATGCATTCACAGGGTAAAAGTATGTGCGGCAGATAGAAGTTGATCCAGACATTTTTTAAAATGAGTTTTATTTATTAGCTGTGGAGGAGACACGGAACTGATTCATCTGGAGCAACAGATGTCATTTGCATGAGACAAATTAATTGTGAAATTTGCTATTGGAGTATTACATCAAAACGGGGAATGGAGATCAGCAGCTGTTGGATTTCCTACGTTTGCGTAAAGTGCTAAAGGTGAGGTGGAACAAAGAAACAGAAACAGAAAAATCATTGTTTTCTTTCAATCCTCAGATCCTCTAATTGATTCTGACAGGGCCGCGGCACTAAGGATCATAAAATGGGTATATGGGACTGGACAAGTTGGAGGAAGGGGGAAAAAAGGAGGGAGGAAGATATTCGAAAAGTCTCAAATATTTAAAAATATGGCTCTGTACAGCCTGTAAATGTGGTAGACAAAATACACCCCATCTGAAAGAGATCTCTCTCTCTCTCTGTATGCCAATACTTTCTGTCCTTTAATCGCAAGGTGGATAAGTAGCTTTTAACGATTCAAGAAGGTTTTGAATGTCTAGAATGGAGAATTAATCTGAACAGAACCGGATTTTTATAGGGGACGTGAAAGAGAGTTAGTTTTTCGATAGTTTTTCCAGGGGCGCTCCGTTCCAGACTTCACAAGATTAACTGAAGGGGGAATAACTTGGAAATTGTGGAAACAGCCATGCCGATCTCTAAATCAGACAAGCTGAAGAGTGGAAGGGGGAAAAAACCAAGAAAGAGAGAGAGAAAGAGAGAGATCCTGTTACGTAAAATATGTACAGGGCTTCAGGATTAAACTCATTAAAAGAACAGGCCATCCTCAGATTCCATGGAAAACAATGTTCTACTGTGTGAAGTTTATCCTATACTGGCTCATATTCACTGGCTCATATATATATATAAATTTCTTCCAAAAAGTAGACTGAGATCCACTACAGACAAAATATCCTTTAGCAAAGGAATTAAAGTTACAACTAAGGGAGAGGGTTTTGGACTACAGTTTCCAGAATTCCCTTGTGGGATTCTGGGAGTTGTGATGCAAAATAAGGATCAAAGTCCGCTTTGGCGGTTACTTCACATCCATTTTGTCTCTGTTAGTGTTGCACTTAGGAGCGGTACAAAAAAAGTTACTTCATGTCCATCACACAACCACTGAAATTTGTCTCGACTACGCCCCCGGAATGAGTGCTAAGCGCAACAATCCTGTACCTGGTGCTGGGGTTGGGTTTTCCCTTGTCACTCTTTGTTCCCACTTTCTGTTCCGAGACAAGACACCGTGTAGTAATGACTGTCACGCAACAAAACATTCATTTCTCTCAGAAAACTGTGTCCAGGTTGTTGGGGTTTTTTTTGACTTTTCAGAAGTGAAATATTGAAAAAGAATTTTAAGCCCCCCCCCAAAAAAAGGAAACGAAAGCTGGACAAATTCAGTGTTTGTCACAGTACAAGACCGTGAGGTAACACTTGTCACAAGACAAGTTACTACGACCATGGGAACACTGAAACAGGGGCAAAGCCACGTGTTCGTGACCAACGCTGTCACCGTACAAAACTAGTCGCGGAACAAAGAAGGACGTGAAGTAACCGCCTTTCAGATCTGGCTTTCATTTGGATTGTTGCCTTGAGCAGGGAGTTGAACTCAATGGTCTTATCGGCCCTTTCCAGCTCCATGATTCTATGATTCTATGGACATCGTCATTCGCTTATTAAAACTAACATATGGACTTCAAGAAAGGACACAACCTCGATTTACCTTTACCCTTCTTTCCGAGACCCAGTTCAGACATGCATGTTATGTGCACTTAGAGGGAATCTAATAATCTTAGAACTGCAGAGGTAGAAGGAATAGATCATCAGGTCCAGCCTCTGTCAAGGAGGCACCACTGGGAATCGAACTCTCAAGCTCTGGATCAGCAGCCAGATGCTAAAAAACCACCCAACTACTCAGCTGTTAAGAATATGACAAAGGAAGTTTCAGTTTCCTAATATCATAAAGTGGCTATCATAAACCCACTTAAAGATAGTGGGAAACTGAATGCAGAATTGCAGACATTGGTCTGTATTGAGACGTCCAGTGACTGTAGGCACTACTCTTTCTTTTCTGATGGAGCGTGCCCATGTTTGGTAAATCCGAATGACAATCTGAGAACTGCAGAGCTGGAAGAGACCCAGTAAAGATCCTAACTCAGTCCGGCCCTTGTCAAGGAGGCCCAGTGGGGAATCGAACTCCCAAACTCTGGCAGCGGTTTCCTTAAATCGCTGAACTATCCCGCAGTTCTTCAACTATCAGAGTTGAAAACTGCCTTGTCTCTTCCTCTTCACAGTACTTTCTCCAAAGCTCTGCAGAGTCTACTGAGAACCATGAATCATTTTATTTTATCTGATGCAGAACAGAGGAGCAGCTCCAGAAAAATCAACCCAGAGAGAAAATCAACCCAGAGAGATTGATTTTTTCACCCTTGAGTGCTCTTGTGAATTCTGCAGGAGTGAAAAGTGCTGAAGAATCGTGCCTGTTTTGATACCCCCTGTGATATTTGATTTCATGACTTGGAGCCTTCCCATCCATGGAAGGCATAGCCGTGATCCAACTCAGAAAGGTCTACAATTTAAAAACTTGGACTATCGCTTAAATAGAAAGACAATAAATCACCCTACAGTGGGGAAGACTCGGGGAACTTGCGTTTCTCTCAAGCAATTCAACATCTTTGCAAACTATTTGGAAGAGGAGATAGAAAGGAGGATCCTTATCAAATTGTTGGTTGACGCCCAACTAGGAAGGAGAGCAGATCCTCCAGAAGACAGAATCAAGATTCACAATCTTCGACTGGGTCCAAAATAAACAGTGGGAGTTTCAAGAGAGAAAAATATGCAATTCGACATTTAAGCAGGGAAATTCAGAGGCCCAAGGATTGTGGTTTTTAAAGGGTAACTTTTCAAAACTCTGGTCCAGTGGTGAATTTTTGGAGAGCAACCTCAAAACTTCAACTTCTTACCGTTTTTTTTTATGATGAAGCCAGACTTGAATAATTGAATCAGAGATGCCTTCTCATGTTAGCCCCGTGGCGCAGTGGTTAAATGCCTGTCCTGCAGGTAAAACTGTGCTCACGACCTGGGGTTCAATCCCAGGTAGCCGGCTCATGGTTGACTCAGCCTTCCGTCCTTCCGAGGTCAGTAAAAGGAGTACCCAGCTTGCTGGGGGGGGGGGGCAATATGTAGTTTGCATACTGTAATTAAAAACTGTAAACACCCAGAGACTACTTGAAGTGGTATGGGGCAGTATATAAGCAGACCTCTTTGCTTTCCTGCAGTTAAGATTCTGCTCACAAACTGAGCCCAACAGATTCAGAGAGTGCTTTGGGCGGTATATCATCTGCAGGATTTTTTGCTTTTGTAAAGTTCTCCACCATTTCTGGGAATTCACCTTCGGATTTTCGTATTCACCGTGAAATGGCCTTGGATAGAGCCAGCCACCATGGAGACATGGGGAGGGAGAGAGAAAAATCATAGAATAATGGAATCATGAAGTTGGAAGAGCTCAAGGCAGGAATAGAGATACATAGGCTATCTGCCAGATGGTTGTCCGATTTTCCCTTGAACGCCTCCAGTGTTGCCGCACTCGCCACCTCCCGAGGGCATGGGTTCCATTGTCGTACTACTCTAACATTTAGGAAATGTTTTCCTGATACTCAACTGAAATCTGGCTTCTTGTAACTTTATGCGATTGTGGTGGGATCTGCAGGTTATGAACAAGACTCTGCTTGACACCTGAGTACCAGGGAATCAAAAAAGCATAAAAACATATCACCTAAACAAATCATTGTACGTACATAGAAAATAAGCCTTGAACAGTCTTCCCCCTTGCTTTCTTCCTTAATATAGTGCTATTCTGTAGGCAGGGATTTGTTCAATATGGAGGAGGATTCAGTCATGTAAGCCTGCATCTCCTATATGTTTTGAGACTGCCCTAAACAATTTTAACAACTTCATGACAACTATTGTCTCCAACCTGTGGCAGCTGGTGATTCCAGTTTGTGGGGGCTTGTGTTTGAATCCATTCCAGGTTCTGCACTGTACAGGAGCTATCCAGGGTGCTGAACTTATTTTGGCGTCTATGATTCATCAACTCAGACAGCAAAGGGCAGAGTAAAACCTGGAATGGATTCCTAGCCCTCCTGAAATTGGAGCCATTAGGGGACTCCCATTATAGTGGATGCTAGAATAGACAAGTGCCTAAGTTTCAGAGGGGACCCTGACCTTCCATAAACCAGACCAATGCTATTCTTGCTGTATTCCCAACCTTCTGACCTTGGCCCCCAAAACAAGTGCCTGGAAGTTCCTCCAGGTTGGGGTTAGGGAACCTGACTTGCTCATTTTGAAGATGTCCGAGGCCCCTGCATAAGCCAACACAGACCCAGATGTACTACCGACCACGCAGGTTCAAGCCAGTCCAGTAGTGAGAAAGGTCCGGAAAGGGTGATTTGCAATGGGCAGAGGTGCAGGAATCTTTGAAGGACAGACTGGGGGAACCTGAGTATTGATATAGAGTATAACCCCTATATCCATGGGGGATTGGTTGGGGGGGTGGATACTGAAATCCATGGATAATAGTAAACACTAAATATATAGTATAATAAAGGGAGTTCAGAAAAAAAAAATTAACATCCTTTACCAGAACGGGCCACTAGAGAACTGGCTGGATACCATGCTATATATAATATTTCCTACTGCGAATAAGTGAGACGGCGTATACTGATTCTGCTGATACAGGTTCTCACTGCGCCTAGTCAATGGCTCCACAGGCTTTGGAGGCAAGTGGGGTGAAGGTGAGCCCGCCTGCCTGGACTAATGGCCACAGGGAAGCTTAGACAAAGTTATGCATCCAGGGGGTCAGCCTGGCAGTAAAGAGTTTTTAAATTAATCATATTTAAAACCTGGTTGCAGCATTATGCCACTCCACTGTGTGGCAATGTTGTCCCTAATGAGAATGGCAGAGCTGGGAGTCTATGGTTCATCAAAGCCATAAGGCCATTTGCATCCTATGTATTGCACAGCTCTGATCCTGAGGCGGGGAGTTCCACAGACTTGGCGCATTTCCTGGTGATGCCTGACACGCATTTCACTCCCACACGCTCAAGCGTCCGGAAGGCTGTTCGCGGCTAAGGCGCCTTTCTCCGGCATGCAAACACCGGACAAACCCATGCGCGCCCGGAATAGGGCTCCGGAGGGTAATGATGGCTTTTCAGGGAAGGTCTGTTCCCAAATATTTTTCTCTCTCCTTCTTCCACCTTGACCTGGAGGGATTTCCTCTCTATGTAACGCGACCGGGCTCTACCATCCATGAGTGAGAGAATATAATACAAGCTGTCAAGTCGTATTAAGTGCAGATCCAGCCGTTCGCGACCTCGAGGTCTGGCTTCGAAACCGCAGCAATCTGTAGTGTATCACAACATGGATACTTTTGCTAGTGAGATGCCTGGCATGTTTTGGGGTGGATGGTGAGAGAGAGAGAGAGAGAGAGAGAGAGAGATTTTCAACAATTTCTCTTTGAAGTCAAGGGTTCATTTTGAAGTGTTTTGGTGCTGGGGTTGGTTGGGGTGGGGGGGTGGAAGACAAGAATGGCAGGAAATTGTTGCCGGCCAGGAGGGAAAACTTAGGAACTGCATTCCAAAATGCTCTTCACCTAATAATACTTAATGCTCCCCCTCTCCCCAGCCCTGGACACCCCCACTTTTCAGCCACGGAAGAAATAGCATCGTGCAGCAATGCGCCATCTGCAGAAGGCCGGTTTTGATGCACAAGGCTGCACCTGGAAACTTAGCAAGATCTAAATAAATACTGTATGAAGTAAAACAAATAAATTAAAAAAAATTAAAGACAAAAACACAGTGGCACCATAAGGACAAACTTTTCTAATTTTTTAATGTGCGCTACCATGGACATGTCCAAGAAATATCACAACGTACCAGTTAGTCTTGGAATATTGACTGAAATGATAAATTGACTCATAACTTAAAGATTAAGAAAGGAGAGTTTAAAAGAGATTTTTTTAATGATTTATTGAATATGTGCTTGTAAGAAATAAAAGGTAAAGTTCCAGTGCAAGAATCCATCCAGTTCTGGAAGGGAGGATAATAAGGGACAATATTTTTTAAGAGGTCCCGTTGGTGGAGTGGAGCACTGTTTTATTTTAGTTTTAAATCTTATTTTTATTGTATCTTGTATCTTGTGTTGTTCTATTACATAAATAAAATGAAAAATGAAAAATGAAAAAACAAGTTAGTCTTTAAGGTCCCACCATATTTTTCTCTTTCTTTGCTTCTTAATTTTTGGCTTTTACCTGTAATGCTTGCACAGACTACACCACTATCTTTTCTACACCAGGAAAGGATTATTCCATTTTCATCACAGAGAGCAAATGGCTTTTCAGGAAAAGTAAGAGATCAGGCTGTCCTAAAGCTCAGAAACTCTTGATGACCAATCTTTGCTTGACATGCACTTGGGACATGGTGTGAAATGGACATTCTTTACCCACAGCCCTCTATCAGCAGCCTTCTGGTCATTGTAAGAGTGAAATCTCAGTCCAGCGTCTGAAAATATCTGCTTTTAAAGGTAAATCCTCCTATCAGGTCTGCGTTCCCAGTCACCATACAGGCCTCCCCATCTGTTTTGTGCCATAATGCAGGGCATGAGTAAAGTGGATAGAGGGAAGCTCTTCTCCCTCTCACAAAATACCAGAACTAGGGGACATCCACTCAAATTACGGGCTGGGAGAGTAAGAACAAACAAAAGAAAATATTTTTCACCCAGCGCGTTGTTAGTCTGTGGAACTTGCTGCCACAGGAGGTGGTGATGGCATCTGACCTGGATGCCTTCAAAAGGGGATTGGACAGATTCCTGGAGGAGAAGTCCATCCAGGTTACAAACCATGATGGAGATGTGTAATCTCCAGTCTTAAAAAAAAACCCGGGGTACTTCAAGGGCCAGATGCAGGGGAGTGGTATCAGGAGACAGATCTCTAGTCTCGTGCGCTCCCAGAGGCATTTGGTGGGACCACTGTGAGATACAGGAAGCTGGACTAGATGGGCCTTTGGCCTGATCCAGCAGGGCTCTTCTTAGGTTCTTAGGTTCTTATTTTAATGGCTCATTTCAAAGAGGGTTCAGCTTCCACGGGGCCGTTGCCCTCCCACAGCGATGATGGCTCCAGCCGAGCGCAAGAGGGGTGTCACGATCCTATGAAACCTGCCTCTGTCATTTCTCACATTTGGCATCAAGCGCTGAACCGTCACCGGCTTTTCATCGCGCAGGTTTTTCGGACAAGCAGCCGCTGCGGCGGGAAACCTGAACAGCGTGATGAAGAAATGACTCTGGAGGGGGAACACTTGAAGACAGCCAGCAGAGGACTGAGAGAGAAGGCACCTTTTCTGGGAATAAATATTAATCTATCCTAAAGGAATTTAACCTCACCCGGGCTCAAGTCGGGCTGAAGTTGCACCAGCGGGTTCCATCTGGACTCAACTCGGGGTTTTCTTTTCAGTAAGTCGGGCTCGATTTGTGACTTGGAACCCGCCCACATTTTTAAAAATTCTTTTGTGCGTGGGGAGGGGACATTTGTTTTTAATAGGGACTCGGGCTTGGGATCAAAGATTCAGGCTTGGGGCGGCTCAGATCCAGAGGCTTTGCCAACTCCCCAGTTCAAGAGGATTCCACCTCTCAAGCAAAGCTCTTAAAAACAAAACCGTTGGGACAAAATGGCACGACAATGCAGTTTAAAGGCAGACCCTTTGAAGGGGTGGGGTGTGTGTTGGGGGGGGGAGTCATAAAGTGATGTGGAAACAGGCTGGAAACAAGAACTGGAAAAATGAGAAAGTGAGGCAGATAAAAACTGACAGATTCATCAGTTCCCAGCAGCTCAGCACAGGCCTCTAAAGTGCTTCTCTCTCCTCTTGATAGCAGTCATTTTTTAAAGGGCAAGGAGGTTACCAGCCCTTTCCTCTTTCTGGAGCAATCCCACGTTCCCAATCTCTAGCTGTCAGACCATCTGTCTTTCTGTCTGTCTGTCTGTCCACCTCTCTCTCTCTCTCTCTCTCTCTCTCTCTCTCACACACACACACACACACACACACACACACACACAGAGGGAGGGGGAGGGAAGTAAAGGTAGTTTTCTTCCTCCCGCACATGTGTGCTAGTCGTGTCCGACTCTAGGGACAGAATCCCCGTATTCAAGCCAAAGAGCCAGTGTTGTGCAAGTCCGTGGCCACATGGCCGGCATGGCTGCAAGGAAACACTCTTTTACCTTCCTGCTTTTTAATGGCAGTACCTATTTATCAACTTGCATTTCTACATGCTTTCAAACTAAATTGGCAGGAGCTGGCGTTATCAGCGAGAGCTCGCTGCACTGCGTGGCACCTGGGATTCGAACCACGGAGCTGCAGACTTTGCAGCCAACAGTTTTCGGAGCCTTTTAGTCCGCTGAGCCACCATGCCGCATTTGAGGGAGGGAGAGGACCATTCTTCATTAGGAAGAATTTAATGACAGTTAGAGCTGTTCAGCAATGGAATATGCTGCCACAAAGGAGGGTGGTGGAGTCTCCTTCTTTGGAGGTTTCTAAGCAGAGGCTGGATGGCCATCTGTCGGCAATATTGTGATGGGGGTTGCTGCATGGCAGGGGGTTGGACTGGATGGCCCTTGAGGTCTCTTCCAACTCTATGATTCTATGATTCTGTGATTCTATGATTCTATGAATAAAGCAGGGATAAGGATAAGACTAACAAGTCAGGCTTAACTCACACGCGCAACTCAGCTCAAACTCAAATCATCTTGGGACTCACTTACCCTCCCTTTTTTCTGGGGGGAAAAGGCTCACTTGGGGTCTAGGGACTCCGGATTTGGTACCAAATAGAGATGGGCACGACTCAAAAAAAATGGTGTTTCGTTTGTCATTTGGTTGTTTAGGGGTCCGTTTCGGTTCGTTTTCGTTTTCGTGAGGTTTTTTGCAAAAAAATAATTTTTGTTTCATTAGCACAATTCAATGTATTTGCCGTAACGAAAACGAAGCGGTCGACAAACTTTTTCGTGTTTCGGGTCGTTTCGTTTCATTTTGGAGTCAAAATTCGTTTTTCGTTTCATTACATAACGAAACAAAAAAATGAAAACGAAAAATCGCTCGTTTCGTGCCCATCTCTAGTACCAAAGACTCAGACTCAGATTTGGGACCAAAATCCTGGATTCGGATTTGGGGCTTGGTGCCAAAGATCCCGGCTTGGGCTTGAGACTCAGAGCCAAAGAGCTGCTAACATCCCTACGAAAAAGATACCGCCTAGATCCCTGCCGGCTGGAAAAGCTTTCAGGAGGTGTTGAAAAGAGCCAAGACAGGCAGTTAAAACGTGACAGTCAAAGCGATGGTTTCTTCCCAGCAAAGAGTCAAGCGAGATTCCAAAGTTCGGATCAGGGGACACCGAGATATCCCTCAGTTTATCGGGGAAGTGTTTGGAACGCGGACTCCTCGCTGAGTGACAGACTCCAGCCTCGGCGACAGGATGAGACCTTCCTGCGGTTTGCTGAGGGAATGGAGAGAGATAGATGCAACCATCTCTCCATTGTGCGCCGGGTCTTTTCAGGAGGTTTCAGCCCTTAAAAACACAACAAATATACAGTCCAAATGGGAGAAAATAGAATTTTGGGTACGAACTTTGCCTCCACTCTACATTGTAAACTGCCCAGAGTTCCGTTTCGGAAGATGGGCGGTCTAGAAATATAACAAATAAATAAATAATGAATAAATGATGTGCCACTTGGATTATTCAAGAACCCCTCCCCTGACAGAGATTTTTATTTACATTCTGTTTGTACATATAGAGATTTACTTTATTTATTTTATTTATTTTTGAATATTTTTTAACCCACCTTTCTCCTTGGAAAAGGATGCAAGGTGGCTGACGATAATGAGGGACAATATACAGTCCAGAACATTTAAGACATAGGGTATTTGTACACGACCCCTAAACTGCGCCACAAATGGCTGCCAGCTCCGGAGCTTACAATTGTTTCCCCACCAGCTCCGGAGTTTACAGATAATTAAGTGCGACCACGCCCACCTAAGCACGTCCCAGCGCACTTTTCAGGTACCTGTTCTCCGGAGGTGAAAATTCCTGATGCGGATATAACGTAGCAGCAGACAGTGACATAATAACATAAGAAGAACCCTGCTGGATCGGGCCAAAGGCCCATCTAGTCCAGCTTCCTGTATCTCACAGCGCCCCCACCAGATGCGTCTGGGAGCGCATGAGACTAGATATCTGTCTCCTGATACCACTCCCCTGCATCTGGCCCTTGAAGTACCCTGGTTTTAAGCCTGGACTGGAGATTACATATCTCCCTCATGTCTGTGAAGATTCTCAGTCATCCAGGTGCGTTTAACTGGGAGTTGAGTCATGGCTACTGGACTTCTTTTTTGAGAGATAGAA
>JAHTLZ010000007.1:49312343-49337434 GCA_023846285.1 Phrynocephalus versicolor | reverse complement strand
ATTACATTAATGCAATCACAAAGTCTATAAACACAAAGCACTAAACATTACATTAATGCAATCACAAAGTCTATAAACACCAGTTTTATTGTTGTCCCCCCCCAAGTAAACTAGGTATTTGGTTTATCAACCTTGGAAGGATGGAAGATGGAGTCAACCTTGAGCCAGCTACCTTCGCCTGGGATCAAACTCAGGTTATAAACAAAGCCTTCACTGCAGTACTGCAGTTTACCACCGGGCCATGACTCTACATTGGCTGGTGTATGGCCTGCCACACACCATCCTGGTGTGTCCCGCCTAATAGGATGGTTATGACTAGAGATGGGCACGAAACGAGTGATTTTTCATTTTCGTTTTCGTTTTTTCGTTTCGTTACGTAACGAAACGAAACGAAAAACAAATTTTGGCTCCAAAATGAAACGAAACGACCCGAAACACGAAAAATTTTGTCGACCGCTTTGTTTTCGTTACGGCAAATACATTGAATTGTGCTAAATGGTAACGAAACAGCAATTTTTCATTTTCATTTTCATTTTTTCGTTTCGTTACCTAACGAAATGAAAACGATTTTTTTTTGCAAAAAAAACCTCACGAAAATGAAAACAAACCGAAACGGACCCCCTAAACGACCAAACGTCAAACGAAACACCATTTTTTTGAGTCGTGCCCATCTCTAGTTATGACAGTGGCCTGGTGCCATATCTACCACCTTGATGTTGCTAGCAAAGAATGGGGCAGATAAATGTCAGAAAATGAACTGAAATGAATGGATGCACTACAGTCATAAAACAGTAAAGGTCAAGGTTCCCCCTACACAGTCTAGGGGCGGTGCTCATCTCCATTTTTAAACCAAAGAGCCAGTGTCTCAAGTCCGTGGCCATTGATTGATTGATTGATTGGACTTTTATACTGCCCATCTAGCTAATTGCTACTCTGGGCAGTGTACAAGACATCGATATTAACAAAACAAATGCCATAACCATGTGGCCAGTATGGCTGAATATATTTCTGCACACAGAACACTGTTTACCTTCCCGCTTTTTACGGCGGTACCTATTTATCTACTCGCGCTGACATGCCTTTGAACTGCTAGGTTGGCAGGAGCCAGAGTTAACATCGGAAGCTCGCTGCGCTGCGTGACACCCAGGATTTGAACCGCCAAGCTGCCGAATTTGCAGCTGACAGTTTCAGCACTCTAGCCTGCTGAGCCACCACGCCCCACCTACAGTCATATAAGGATCCAAAAAGAAAGCATTGGAAGACAGGAGCAAAAACGCATGAAAACACAACTTTGCTGATTGCAGCATCCCAGAAACTTTATTTTTCCAACCTCTGGTGTGAATTCAGAGGAATCCACTTACCCCCTGCTTCCAGCATCTCATGAGATCCAGCAGATAACCAGAGCGGAGTAAATCAATCTCACATTCAAATGGCTGTTGAAATGTCACATTTCTCTGCCTTGACATCACCACCATCAACATCTGGATAGAGACTGCCTTCCACAGCGCCTTCCCACCGCTTCTAATTCCCAGAATCCTCGTTGCCGTCTCATAGGTGGGGAGTGGCCGTGCCCCCTCCCCGGGGGAGACCTCTGACGCTCCTTTCTCAGCCTCAGCACAGCTCCGCATGGGGGAGATTGCCTAGGGAACCAGGTGAACCAGCATTCACAAGACCCATCGGCTGACCTTTCAACCTGATCCTCAATCAAAATAAAAATGAGTTTCTGGCTAAGATGAGGCTGTACAGACCTTGCATAGGAGCTGGTTTTAGAAGGAGAGCAGCTGGACAAGGGCAGCCATGACCCAGAGGTTCCCGGGAGCAGGATGAAAGGGGCAAATGTGGGGTAGCGCACTGGGAAAGAGAACTCAAGATCCCGGTGAAAACCTTAACAGATGGAGAGGTTAAATATATATATATCTACTTCTAGACATGTCCAAACTTCGGCCCTCCTGATGTTTTGGACCACAACTCCCAGAATTCCAAGCCTGTATTCCCAATGGCAAAGGACTGTGGGAGTTGTGGTCCAAAACATCTGGAGGGCCGAAGTTTGGACATGCCACACTCCAACACCGGAGGCACTCGAGATAAAACTGGACAGCCATCTGTCGGATCTGCTTTGACTTGGATATCTGCGTTGATCAGGGTGCTTGGACCGAATGGCCTTCTAGCCCTTCCCAACTCAATTATTCTATCAACAGCAGTGAGTGATACTCAAGCGTACTCCTGTTAGTACTGCCTCTTTCCAGTCTTGAGTCACCCAGGTGTTCTTGGACTGCAGGAATATCTGGGGTCCCAAGGTTGTGTGGACCACTGGACTAGAAGGAGGTGGTGGTAAACCACTGCTGAACGTCTTGCCTTGAAAACCCTACAATAAGGAGGCCTTCAAGAAAAAAATTGGCCAACCATCTCAAAAAAGGACATCCACTCAAATTGAGGGTTGGGAGAGTGAGAATAGACAAAATAAAATATTGTTTTACCCAGCACGTTGTTAGTCTGTGGAACTCCCTGCCACAGGAGGTGGTGATGGCACCTGGCCTGGATGCCTTCAAAAGGGGATTGGACAGATTCCTGGAGGAAAAATCCATCACAGGTGACAAACCATGATGGAGATGTGTCATCTCCAGGCTTAAAACCAGGGTACTTCAAGGGCCAGATGCAGGGGAGTGGTATCAGGAGACAGAGATCTAGTCTCGTGCGCTCCCAGAGGCATCTGGTGGGACCACTGTGAGATACAGGAAGCTGGATGAGATGGGCCTTTGGCTTGGTTCAACATGGCTCTTCTTACGTTCTTATATTCTTAACTTCCCCAAAAGATAGATGTTCTTATGTTCTTATCTGTCAGATCTGCTTTTACTTGTATTCATTCCTTGGCCAGGGCATTGGAGATGATGACCCTAGAGGCTTCTCCCAACTTCTCCAATGATCATTTATCATGGATCTTTCAGGGCTCAAGTCGTGGGACTTGCTGTCAAGTTGGACATACCTTGCACTGGTAACTTGATTCAGACTCAACTTAGTCGTGCCCCCCCCCCCATGAATCAGGCTCATACTTGAAACCCGCCCACCCCTTCCTTTTTTTTCTGAGGAGGCAAGTTTTTTTTTTATTAGGGACTCAGATGTGGGGCTGATGGCTTGATGCCAACGACTACAACTTAGGACTCTGACCCAAAGATGTGCCAACATCCCTTTTCTATGATCTGCAATACAGTGCTTCTTTTAATTATTTTTAAATGTTATGGAAAACTGCAATCTAAAAACAAAACAAAAAAAACCAGAATGGAATTTATACAATCAAACCAGTAACCATTGATAGATTTTGGTGGTTCTCAGGAAACTGCCACGCAAGGGATTAGTTCATTCAGTTTATTAGACAGATATAAGGACAGATATAAGAGTACAGAGTTTATAGCCGGTACAGAGTTATAGCCAGTACAGAGTTACAATAGACACACAAGACAGACAACACACATAACCAAGGTATTAGTGGAAATTTCATCACAGCATGATCTGGGCCATAGACCCAAGACTCTGCTGCTCTCTCCCAGAGTGGTCTCCTTTTTATACCTTTCTGTAACCGCAGCTTACGTATTTCGTGCGCATGTCATACGTAATCATACTTGGTAAGTTATCATAATTCTTAGAAATGGCTTTTGTTTATTCTTTAGTTCGAGATTGTTTTCCCATTGCTTGTGTGTTGCTGTTAACAAAATGGCGCTTTTGGCGTCATAAGATGGTGCCCACATATCTGTGTTGTCTTCGCTTCCCCGTTGGCTCTATCTCGGTTAACCACAAATATCTGCTACACTCTACAGGCTGGCATCTACGTTTTTTATCTATTTTGTGTTTATGCCAGCATGACCTAATACCCACAGTCAGGTTTAACACTTTATAATAGTTTTCGGCTTTATTCTCATATTTATTAATTCTATTAATTCTTATTAATTCTCATCACCATAACAGGACAAAAAAAACTAGGAAGGGATTGGGGGGGGGAATGAAGTGATTTTAAATTAATGTGGGATTAATTGTTGGTACATGTCTTTTGAAAAGCTAAAGGATGCACGCTGGGAGAATCATAGAATCATTGTAAGTAGAGATGGGCACGAATCAAAAAAATGGCATTTCGTTTGTCATTTGTCGTTTGGAGGGTCCGCTTCGGTTCGTTTCTGTTTTTCGTGAATTTTTGCAAAAAATTCATTTTCGTTTTCGTTCATTTTGTTACCATTTCTTTACCATTTATTTCAATTTGTTGTGATTTTTTTTAGGATTTTAGGCAATTCACTCATATTGCAGTAACGGAAACGAAACACACGACAAAATTTCCGGTGTTCCTGTTCGTTTCATTTCATTTTAGAGACAAAATTCGTTTGTCATTTCGTTATGTAACGAAACAAAAATGAAAACGGAAACGAAAAATTGTTCGTTTCGTGCCCATCTCTAATTGTAAGGTTGGAAGGGACCTTGGAGGTCATCTCGTCCAGTGGTTCTCAACCTGTGGGTCCCCAGGTGTTCCTGGACTGCAACTCCCAGAAATCCCTTCCAGTCTACAGCAAGTGGTGGAGGCTTCTGGGAGTGGCAGTCCAGGAACATCTGGTGACCCACAGGTTCATCAGAACCACTGAATTCTAATCCAACCCCCAGCCCAAGGCAGGAGACCTCATACCATCCCAGACAGATGGCTGTCCAATCTCTTCTTGAAAGCCTCCAGTGATGGGGTGCCCACCAAATCGGGAGGCGAGCTGTTCCACTGTTTTAATGGCTCTCACTGTCAGGAAACTTCTCCTGATTTCCAGGTTGGCTCTCCATCTGATGAGTTTCCACCCATTGGTTCTTGTCATACCCTCGGGTGCAACTGAGAATAAACCAATGCCCTCTTCCCTGTGGCAACCCTTCAGGCATTCTAAGACCGCGATCATGTCTCCCCTCAATCTTCTCTTCGTCGGGCTAAACGTGCCTAGTTCTTTTAGCTGTTCTTCAAACGATTTAGCCTCCAGACCCCTTATCATCTTGGTGGCTGTTCTCTGCACTTTTTTTTTTTTTTGTTATTATTCCTTTAACCGCTGGCACCTGTCTTTCTTGTCGGATTTGATCTTGTCTTGGTTTGTGGTGCTATGTTTATCTTATTTGCCTTTTTTTTTAGTATTTCCATATTGTACTGTATATACTCAAGTATAAGCCTAGATTTTCAGCCCTAATTTTGGGCTGAAAAAAAAGGGGTCCTCGGCTTATATTCGGGTCAATACTTTTAGCCACTGAGGCAAGTTTGGGTCAGTGGCTAAAAGTCATTTTAAACATTGTGCACCACTTCTCCTGACCCCCCCCCCATGTTTAAAATGACTTTTTAAAAAGTCATTTTAAAACAATGTTTAAAATGACTTTTAGCCACCAACTCAAGCGCTTGCCTCGGTGGCTAAAAGTCATTTTAAACATCACACACACACACAGCTCACAAAGGAGGAGTTGCCAGGCCCTGCTGCATTTCCCACCCTAGGCTTATACTTGAGTCAATAAATTTTCCCAGTTTGGGGGGTTTAAATTAGGGGTCCCGGCTTATACTCGGGTCAACTTATACTCGAGTATATATGGTATTTGTATATTGATGTGTATTTTATTAGGTCTTGGCTTGGTTTTTTTGGGGTTGGGTTTGTTATGGGGATGTAGTTGGGCAGTCCTGCTGATGTGTTGTACACTGCCCAGAGTTCCCCATGGGAAAATCAGGCGGTCAATAAGTACAAGAATAATAAATAAATAAATAATTTTTTTCCTAGGGCCTCTGTGTCTTGTTTGTATTGTGGTGACTGGAAGTGGACACTGACTGTCCCAAATGGTGGATTAAGTCCCGTGTAGGAGCTTTGCTAACTGCCTAGATAGATGCCCTAAGCAAATCCGATCTCACCTGATTTCGGAAGCTAAGCAGGGTTGGCCCTGGTTAGTACTTGGATGGGAGACCACCAGGGAATGCCAGGTGCTGTAGGCGCCTGGAGTAGGAACTGGCAAACCACTCCAGTATTCCTGCCAAGAAAACTCCATGGACATAAGGCCACAATGAGTCGGTCCCGACTATAACGACACAACACACAAACACACACACACACACACACACACACACACACACACACACACACACACACAGGAGGTTTGCTAGCTGTACTTCTTCTTAACAGATAACGGAATCCCTCTTGACACATCACGGACGGCAGGGACTGTGCTTATCGACTGCAAGATGCCCAACCCACCTCTGAAAAAGCGAACCAGCAGAGCCACTCAAAGGTTCTGCTTTTACACCTTGACTTTTTTTAAAAAAAATCACCAAGAAACCTGGTCCCGAGATTGAAATCTCTCGGGCTGCCTTTGATTATTCTCGCTTTCTTCTCCAGCTCCCTGGGAGCCCTCAAGTTCATTGTTCAGTGGGTTGTTCCCCCTCCCCCACGGAGACATTTGCTTCTAATTAAAGGGAACACGATGTGAGCGCTACCAGGAATTTAATCTTGGGACCAGTAGAAAGGGATTACGGTATCAAACAGAGTTCTAAAGTAGCGATGCTTGTCCTAGATAACATCCACTCTCTCCTTAATGATTTATGAGCCACTAATGGGAAATGAGAAGACTCCTTCCCATTGACGAGGCCTTCTCTCTCTATTGTCACCCCTTGGAAACAGACTGCTCCATGACTTTCTGTTCGGGGTTTATTCATCCCTCAGAGACTTTTTTTGGCTTTAATACTGTAGTAGCGTGGAATTAGTGATTTCAGCAAGTGATTTCAACTCTCTGACATAGCAGGCTGGAGACAGCTTCTATTGTAACAACTCTTTATTCAGGGAGAGAACAAGACTGAGGGACTGGGGAGAGGGAGCTACATTTATAGGAACGAGGACTGGCTAGGAAAAGATACATTTTGGAGGGAACAATTACAAGCAATCACAAAGCTGCCTTTTGGGGGGAACCAATAGGATTGAGGATCCAAATGCAGCAACTTGAATCAACCAATAGGCCTGTTCCCTTTGGAACAGGAAGGCAGTTACTTCAACATAAGCAATTACAGATAATAGGAATACAGATCAATACACAACAATCACTTTCTGTTCGGGGTTTATTCATCCCTCAGAGACGTTTTTTTGGCTTTAGAGAATCTCAGCCAACAGGCATACCTGGGCTCACGCTGGCTTGCTAGACTCATGCCCAGAGCTCAGAAAAAGCTCTGTTTTATTTTTAAACTTTTCAAATAAAAGTTGAACTCCTGCAATCCATGCCAACGGATCCTATCGTTTTAGCCACCGAGACCTCCACCTGTAAACAGGCTGGTTACCTCATTAGGCAAGATCCTTGAATGTCAGACCTGCTGAAGAGTTTTGAAGTTTGGTTAAAAAAATATCTAGTGTGCAAGGATTTACAGGGCAGAATCAGCTTCCAAACTCCACAGTGTAGGCCACCCCCTTCTCCCGCCATCAACTGGCACTTAACAGTCTCAATAACTCACTCTGAGATGTTGGTAAGAGAAAGAGTAAAAGGCTTCATTTTATAACAATTTGTATAGATCAAAACTGGGAGAGATGCTTTTTGTAACTGATCCGTTTCTTCCGATCTTTGCTAACCGAATAAGCTTCTTATTTTGAAGTGTCTTTGTCAGACACCAGAAGTAATTATTCATAAAGAATTGGTTGCTTACAATGAATTCCTCCTTTCAGTAATTATGGTACAACTACACCCCATTAAGATTGCAATTTGATGAGGGTAACATTGTGTCTATTGTAATGTGACTTTAACTTTTTCATGACTTCTGTGGGGTGTGATCGGATGGACATTTGTCCCATGGTTTGGTCCACCTTGAGGACTGGATGGCTTGCTATTTTTCCTGGCAACCCCAGAACATATGTGAACCAATCAACCACCCGAAAGCTTCATCTTGGACCCCCCGGCTGGAGAAGCAAAAGAAGGCACAATGATTTGTTTGGCCGCATGGGTTTTTCTTTTATGGCTGCTTGAATCCAATGCTGAATTGGCCTTTTGGCAAGCCAATTCAGGATTGTTCCACCTGAAAATAATTTAAAAACAAAAATCGAAAACTTCCTCCCCCTCACAGAGGAAGTGATAGGGAAATCTCAAAAACGGTACACTCTCCAGTGCCCTTTATAATTAATCGGCCTAATAAAGGCCTCGGTTCAGTATAGACAACAATATTAGCGTTGTGTATTGATCTGTATTCCTATTATCTGTAATTGGTTATGTTGAAGTAACTGCCTTCCTGTTCCAAAGGGAACAGGCCTATTGGTTGATTCAAGTTGCTGCATTTGGATCCTCAATCCTATTGGTTCCCGCCAAAAGGCAGCTTTGTGATTGCTTGTAATTGTTCCCCCCAAAATGTATCTTTTCCTAGCCAGTCCTTGTTCCTATAAATGTAGCTCCCTCTCCCCAGTCCCTCAGTCTTGTTCTCTCCCTGAATAAAGAGTTGTTACAATAGAAGCTGTCTCCAGCCTGCTGTGTCAGAGAGCTGAAATCACTTGCTGAAATCACTGACCCCACACTACTACAATTAGATATCTTTTGGAGGAGACAAAGCCACAGAAGGGCCCTCTTACACCTCCACCTACCCAGGTTGGCCTTTCATCAGAGAGCTTTTTCATGCCTTCCTGTGGATTGCCTTTTACCTCAGCGGCTGGCAGCGCATCAAAGGCAGCCCGCATGCTAACAACCTTGAAGTCCAACATTAAGAACGGGCGACAAACGGGCTTAAAAGAACAAGAGCCGGCGGCGGGAATGCCCTCTTGCAGCATCAGTGGACACTTTGAAGTAATCTATATAATATGCTCCCAGGTGGACCGGAGGACTTTTGCCTGTTATTGTTCCTGAAACCAGTGACGTGGAGAGTGGAGACTGTGCTTTGAAGCTTTCGGTCATGGCCTGCTGACAGAACCGAAGGAAAGGGAACGGCGGAGGGAAAAGGGTACAGAGAGCAAAGCCAAAGGAAAGAAAGTCCGCGGATCATAGCATTGTTTCCCACCTATCTATTAGTGAGAATCCCCCCCCCTTCTCTTCTGTTTGTAGGTAGCCTTCAAGAGGTTCAAGAGGAGGATTAGCAGACGAAAATAAGCTGGCCTGGCCTAGCTTGGAGATAAAAGATCTGTTCCATTTCTAATTTTAAACTATCTTGAATCAGTTCTCAGAATAACTCCAAAGTGCTTAGAGCTGTATTTGAGGTGGCACAGTGTAGGGGAACAGGGGTACAAAAACTCAGGTTGCGTGAACCCACTCATGCATGGAACTCCATGCTAAAGGTGTTGCAAAGTTGTGAGTTTCTGGTAGAATTCACCTTTGGCCGTGCAGTAGAAACACAGAGGATAATGCCTACAAGTCCCCCAAACTGGCCACCCTTTTCTCATTAACTGCCACTTAATAACTCACTCTGAGACCTTTGTAAGAGAAAGAAAGGATACTTTTTATTTATTTACAGTTGCTTGAAATCACAGACTCGCCTATGCTGCTTTCTTCACTGCACACCGACTTAGCGAGCGACCAAACAGTTCAACAGCAAACAAGCCAGTGCCACCAACGGAGGAAAAGGGAAGAGGGAAACACTGAGCAGAGAGGCGGGCCCCTGTTTGAATTCAAAGGCTGGAAGGAATGATTGGTTAGTGCTGGAGAGACCATCACCCCAGCCCAAAAAATGACCCTCCCAGTACAGTAATACTGTGTGATAGGCAGGCAGGGTCATCCTATATTTCATCCTTTATTGTCACGAATTCCAACATTTGCTGGCACAAGAGAGGGTGGAGGTAAGGAGTGACCTGCTTTCCTTCTTGCCCTCTAGGTTTCAGATTCTTGATTTCTCGGTTCAGCTCATGTTTCTTCTGTGCTTCCATTACCCCCTTCCCCCAAAGCCCCCACATTACCAGTTTAACAACCTGTGATAAAAGCATGCGATGGGGGGGGAGGGGCAAATCGCTTTGCACATCATTGAATTGCCGCCTCTGTCTGGGCCTGGACGGAGGCAACGGTTTTAACAGCCGTGCTGTGTCAACTGATGATGTGCCATGGGATCGACAAGGGCTATCACAAAAAAGCTTCGGAACGGCTAGAGGTGAACCTGGTTTTGTTTTTTTCACCAAGAGTGTCGTTTTTCAGTGCCATGGTGTTTCCTGGGCTGAGAGAAGACAGCCAGGCTGGAAGAACATTGGGGTGCCTTTCTTCCACTCTTTAGAAGCGATTATTTCCGGCGGCAAGGGCCGTGTTTGAATGTTCGCTTGTGAAATGTATTTTGTTTTATTTCTTTATTTATTCGATTTATATACCGCCCCATCTGATGCGAAGCCGCTCTGGGCAGTTAATTCTGCTTCGTCGAACACAAAGGCTGCGGTTTGCCCAATGGGGTTATGGGGGGGGGAGGAAGCCTGGTTAACACAGACTTTTGTATAGAATCGGGGAGAAAAACATGCTAAACCGTGGTTAATCAGACCGGGAAGGGAAGGCCTCTTGGCTCTCCCTTTCCGCCATGTGCGTCAAAGAAAGGGGTATTGATAATTTCTAGCTTTTTATTCATACTCTATACTAGAGAAAATGGCATGAAACAAACAATTTTTCATTTCCGTTTTTGTTTTTTTGTTTCATTACATAACGAAACGACAAACGAATTTTGTCTCTAAAATGAAACGAAATGAACAGAAACACCGGAAATTTTGTCGTGCGTTTCGTTTCCGTTACTGCAATATGAGTGAATTGCTTAAAATCCTTTTAAAAATCACAAAAAATTGAAATAAATTGTAACTAAATGGTAACGAAACAAACGAAAATGAAAACGATTTTTTTGCAAAAAATTGCAAAAAATGGAAATGAACCAAAACGGACCCTCCAAATGACAAACAAACGAAATGCCATTTCTTTGATTCGTGCCCATCTCTACTCTATAGCAGAGCCACATTAACGACTCTGTCTGTCCAATCCTGGTATTCAAGGCCTACAAAGCAAAGGAGAAGTTTATAAGGTACAAGCCTTTGCAGATGATTTGTTGGTAATTATGGAGAACCCCCAGACCTCCTCTCTAGAACTCCTAAAGACTTTGGAGGCATACTCTAAAATCTCTGGACTAAAGGTAAACAGAGAAAAAACATTGTTGCTTACTAAAAATATGACTTCATCCATGATTGAAAAACTGGTAAATCAATCAGGTTTCCAACATGCTAGTAAGGTAAAATACCTGGGTATTACTGTATCTAACCGTTGTAACTCTTTACTTAAAGACAACTACGTTAATGTTATAAAAACAATCAAAGCTGATTTCGAAACTTGGTCAAGACTCCAGTTATCCTTAATGGGCAGAATTGCTGCAGTTAAAATGAATGTTCTACCTAAACTGCTTTTCTTATTTCAATCTTTGCCTATATTACCTAACTTTAAGATCATTACGGATCTGGAAAAAAGTATACGTATATTTATATGGCAAAACAAAAAAGCAAGGATTAAAAATGTCTATTTACAGGATAGAACCAAATCTGGTGGCTTTGCCCTTCCTAATTTAGTATTATACTACAAGGCTGCTGCCATGACCTGGATTAAAGACTGGATTCTGATGACAAACAAAAGAATATTGCAGCTTGAGAGTTATGGCCTAGACAAGGGCTGGCATTATTACATGTGGTACAAGGGTAATATACCTACCCTCTTTAAAAAGCATTGGATAAGGAATGCCTTAGTTAAAATATGGTTATCGATTAAAAAAACAATTCTACTTCAAAGCACCACTGTGGTTATCTCCACTGGGAGCGATTTATAGCTCCCATACAAGTGAAATTCCAAATGTTATAACTTATAGACACCTTCTGAATGCTGACCTCTCATTGAAACCATTAGGGAAATTAGTATCAGAAGGTTATAATTTAGACTGGTGGAAGTATCAACAAATATACTCACATTTCAAAGATCTTACCAAAGAGGGGGGATTTATGACTATTGATACTCCACTTGATAAAATACTTTCCTCTGGCGACTCCAAGCTCCTTAGTAAATTTTACAGTATACTGTTAAATGAAAAAATGATTGATACACTGGTCAAAGATACTATGATAAGATGGGCAGAAAACTTTGGTTATTCTATTCATCTAAATAAATGGGACTCTTTGTGGAATACAGTTAAAATCTTTAAATCTATTTCTTTTAAGGAAAATTGTTATAAGATGTTCTATAGATGGCATCTCGCACCACACCGATTATCTAAGATGTACAATTGCTCACCTAAATGTTGGAAATGTAAATATGATTGTGGTACCTTTTACCATATGTGGTGGACATGTAAAGAGGCAAAGGCATATTGGAAAATGGTAAAACTATTTTTAGAAAGATGTCTGAAAATTAAGATAGAGCTTAGACCAGAACTTTTCTTATTAAATATAGTAGATATAAATATTTCATATGATCAGAGATATGTACTTCACCATGTAATTGTTGCTGCAAGGATACTGTATGCGAAATTCTGGAAACAACCAAACGTGCCAACAGAGGAAAAACTTCTACGAAAAGATAAGAGAATGCATTGAAATCGACAGACTCTCCGGCTATTTAAAGGGAGACTATGATGAGATCTCTCGGAAAAGTTGGCAAGAAGTAACAAACCTATTAGTACTGTGATAATATTTGGCAATTTATCAATATGTTAAATCACTATTTTTACTTTGCTTGACATATTCAATGTAAATTTTAAAAACTGTATCCCCCCCTTTTTTCCCTTTTCCCCCCATACCCTCTCCCTTTGTTCTCCCCTTAAAAACCCAATAAAATTTATAAAAAAAAAAACGACTCTGTCTGTCAAAGGTTCCCCACCCCAATAACTGGTCAACTTTTTTTTTAACCCAGAGTGTTGTAGTTTCTGGAATTCCCTGCCACAGGAGGTGGTGATGGCATCTGGCCTGGATGCCTTCAAAAGGGGATTGGACAGATTCCTGGAGGAAAAGTCCATTACAGGTTACAAACCATCATGGAGATGTGTAATCTCCAGGCTTAAAACTGGGGTACTTCAAGGGCCAGATGCAGGGGAGTGGTATCAGGAGACAGATATCTAGTCTTGTGCACTCCCAGAGGCATCTGGTGGGGACACTGTGAGATACAGGAAGCTGGACTAGATGGGCCTTTGGCCTGATCCAGCATGGCTCTTCTTATGTTCTTCTATTCTTAACTTCCCCAAAGATAGACTTTCCCCCTTTTTTCATAAGGATCCAAAGAGAAGAGGATGTGTTGCCCCTTTCTGATAACACGCATCAGTTTTTGGATAGGAAATGAGAATGCCGACATTGTGAATCCTCTGATGATCAACACCCTCCCTTTCATCAGGATGCCTTCTTCTTCTGGCAATGGAAAAGAAAGTAATCCTTCCCAAATATTAAAATGAGAGAAAGGCAAAAGAAGTTAGAAAATGTCAGGGAAGGTAATGTGTAATTGGAGCCTGCCGTTAAGGCCTCAGCAAAAACAAGAAGAGGCTCCTTAGGTCTGCCTCTGGAGAGAAAGGTGGTATACAAATTGGTTGTCCCAATTAGAGATGGGCACGAATCAAAAAAATGGCATTTCGTTTGTCGTTTGTCATTTGGAGGGTCCGTTTCGGTTCTGTTCCGTTTTTCACAAATTTTTGCAAAAAATTCGTTTTCATTTTCATTCATTTTGTTACCATTTCGTTACCATTTATTTCAATTTTTTGTGATTTTTTTAGGATTTTAAGCAATTCACTCATATTGCAGTAACGGAAACGAAACGCACAACAAAATTTCCAGTGTTTCTGTTCGTTTCGTTTCATTTTAGAGACAAAATTTGTTTGTCGTTTCGTTACGTAACAAAATGAAAAAACGAAAATGGAAACAAAAATTGTTCGTTTCGTGCCCATCTCTAGTCCCAATGTCTCTTGAATGTCTCCAGTGTTGAAGCCCTCACCACCTCTTGAGGTCATGGGTTCCGTTGCTGTACTGCTCTAACAGTTAGGAATTTTTTTCCCTGATATTCAGCCGAAAGCTGGGCTCTCTTAACTTGAGCCCATTGTTGCACATCCTGCACTCTGAGATGACGGAGAACAGATCCTGCCCCTCCTCTGGATCACACCCCTTCAGATATTTTAAAAGTTCTATCCCATTGCTGCTCCGTCTTCTTTTCTCCAGCCTAAACACACCCAATTTTTCCCCGTCTTTCCTTATAGGGCTTCGTTTCCAGCCCCTTCACCAGCCTTGTCACCCTCCTCTGAACTTGAGGTCAAGCGCTGCTCCAAATTCAAACATCTTCCACTGATCATGATGAACAGGTGGAAGAGCTCTGGTGCCATCTGCATCTTGAATGTGAACAAAAACATATACGCTTGGTGTTTGCGCACTGGGATTTCTACTAATCTAGACCTGGGAAAGAATTCAACTAGATCTAATTGTCTAGTTGAAAATTAGTCTCTGGATGCGATCGTACAGCGATGGAGCTTGGTTGTCGGATTGCCTTTGGGACGGTCTGGTTCCGTCGGTCTTCGGGCAACCAGAAAATGTATTGGAGATTATGATCCACCCTGGTCAAGCTTGATACCCAGACTGGACCTTTTAAATCTTGGAATAGGGGCTCGTTTTTGTGTAGACCTAGACCAAACCAATCAGAATTCGACTGCATCTGCAAGGGGAAAAGTTGCTTTAAAGCAGATATTCTCAACCTTGGGCAACCCAGGTGTCCTTAGACTCCGATTCCCAGCAGCTTTCCCCACCAGCTGTGCTGGCCGGGATTTCTGGAAGTTGCAGTCCATGAACAACTGAGGACCTTAAAGTTGGAAACCACTGATCTAAAGACCCATTGCAAAGCTCACACCCAGCAAAGCAACCCTTGCGGTTCAATACAGTATCACCATCTGTCTGTGCATGCACGTGGACTAAGATGTAGCATATTCTAATTAGAGATGGGCACGACTTAGCGGTATTCCCGGTTCCGTTTCCGTTACTCGTTTCCGTTACTCAACGGAAACGGTAATGGGAATTACTCTGCCAGAACTCGGACTCGAACCGACTAAAGAATAATTGGGTCTGATTTGTCGTGGTCGTTCCTGGCATCGCGGCGATCCCGCAATGCCAAGCAGCATAGAAAAAAAGTTTTTAAAAGTAAAAAACAAAACCCGATTCCCGGCCAAAATGCAGGCGGAAATATGCCTGCCGTGCCTCAGGGCACCTACCAGAGGGGTGGTTTCTGGATGGGGGGTCCCCGGCCTCCCCCCAATCGCATGGCCACTTGGCCACTGAGACTTCTGGGATGTGCCAAAAAGCCCACTAAACCCTGCCCTAGCCCCCTAACCCTAACCCTAATCCTTGACTCCTTACCCATACGTCACAGTACACTGTCTTCTTAGTGGGTCAGAGAGGCACCCAGAGGTGCAACCCAATAGCCCACCCTAACCTCACCCGTCACTAGCCTAACCCTAGCCCTTGCACTAACCCATCTTAACCCTAAGCCAGATCTACTTGCATTGCACTACGCAAGTACGATTCCCTTCTTTGTGAGACATAGCGGGTGCGAGAGCCTTGTGCAGGGAAGGCATGACGCTATCGCTCTCACTGGTCTCATAGCCTGCAACTGGTATGCATATCCATATGGCTATGCATGCCCTTTTGCAGCAGCAGGTGAGGAGAGGAGACCCCCATGTTGAGAGGTCTCTTGGAGCCTGCTTTCCCTTCCTAGTGGGTGAGGATAGGAGGCACCCACGGGTGCCTCCAGGAGCCCGCTTTCCCTTCCTAGCGGGCCAGAGGATGCACCCACTCCACAGAGGTGCCTCCAGGAGCCCGCAACCCCCCCCCAAAAAAACCAGTACTAACGACAATGAAAAAACAAAAAAATGAACTGACTAATTTTTGCGAATTTTCACGAAAAAAGGAAACGAGCCGAAACGGAACCGTCCCGACAAATGACAACTCGGAAAAAAAAATTTTCAAGTCGTGCCCATCTCTAATTCTAATTACTGTAGCTTTTTGGTTATTGCCAAATACATTTTTAGATCTTTTGAATAGGATGTTTCTAAAAAGTTTTGTACCATTGTCTTGTCTATTTCAAGGTGTCCTCCCCCAGGGGGACTAGTAATGTAATTGGCAACGATTTAATGTTGAGGAGGGTTCAAACTCCTTTTTACTGTTTATATAAAGAAAGAAAGCAACTTTTTCTAACATTACTTTCCAGCTGTGGAGGGATCCAAGGTCATGAAGTGCAGTGAGGATTGAAATTCGGCTCCCCCTCGAGTTCCATATCCTTAGGAGTAAAACCAGGGATGACCCCATAGATTTGGCTGCCTGAGGCCAATGTCAAGATGCAGGCCACCAGCTGGACTGCCATCTGAGTCTCCATTTTCTGTCCAATGGTATGGGGTATCTCAGTTGAATCTCTCGGTCTGGATTCATGGCGTCGCACGAGGTGACTGGGAAAAAAAAATCTCTCACTGCCAGCCGCTGACACGACGTCTCAGCGGCTGCTCAGAGTCAGGTACGGCTCCACAGTTCCATCTGCTGTAACTGCTAGGCAAGCCTGCCCGCTGTCACCACATCGTTTGTCAGCGGGCAATTCCTAACACCCATCCTCATTAGTTGGACGTGTTTCTCCTGCCTTCTTCCCGCCAGCTTTTTTTTTTTTTTTTTACACAGGCAGGCGTCTGGTGTTTCTGGAAGTTTTAAAAAAACATCATTTCCTTGCATCCATAGAGGTCACATCCTGGATTCTTCGAGCCTTCTTGGCTTTGCTTCTCCAACCTGTCCCAGGTGTCAATCAGATAGCTGCTGGTGGGGTCAGGATGAGAGCTGGGAGCAAGCCAAACCTCAAATATGTTTAAGGCAGATCTAATGATGTGAATAGCTCTCCGCTCCCCCCCCCCCAAAAAAAAAGCGGTATGGCTGTAAGAAAACACTGTTTTACCTTCCCACTGTTCAAGGCAGTACCTATTTATCTACTTGCCTTGACATGCTTTCAAACTGCTAGGTTGGCAGGAGCTGGGGTGAACAGCAGAAGCTCACGCCACTGTGCGGCACCCGGGATTCGAACCGCCGAGCTGCTGCCCACTGAGCCACCACTCTCCCCAAACCAAGCTTCTCATCCAGGGACTGATAATGATCCCCAAATTTCGTGACCACGTGGGATTTAAACTCAGGTGCATCACACAGAGCCATTGTGTGAGATGGGCTCAAGAGACCTGAGTTCAAGTCCCTGGTCAGCCATGGATATTCACTGGGGAGGAAGCAGTGTTAAGTCAGATGAGTTTTATTTCCAACCTCGCATGCTGTCTGTCGTTTGTGTTACTAGAAGTGAATCTTCTGGGCTGGACCGACGGTCTATCTACCAAGCCTTCCTTCCAGCCTTTGAATTCAAATTGAGCCCTACCCATCTGTGGCGTGTTTTTCGAGCTGAGGTATTTTGCCCTCTTCTCTTTCCTCAGCTGGCAGCACTGGTTTGTGTGCTGTTGATCTGTTCGGTTGGTTAACTACGGTGTGTGTGTTTGTGTGTGTGTGTGTGCGCGCGCGCGCCATCAAGTAAACAGCATGCACAAGTCTGGGGTGGCTTTTATATATTTTTATAGAACATCCAGGCACTTGGGAACTGGCAGTACCATAAAGAGTCCCATGTCCTCAGGAGGTGCTAAGAAATTGGACCACCCTCGGTAAGATCTGCTTTGACTCCGGTTCCTGCCTTGAGCAGGAGGTTGGACCTGATGGCCTCCGAGGCCCCTTCCAACTCCACGATTCTATGGTTCTAAAACTTCGCCACGGAAACCTTTGCCTCATGCTCCAGCAGAACGAAGCACCGAGGAGCATCCGGGCCAGATTCCTTCGCCTCATCGTTATGCGGTCGGAGCTCCGATTAGGAGCCTGCAAAAGGCCCTTCTGGCCTTTTAAAAAAAAACTCAACAGCCCTATTTTGGGAAGGCTCTGAGACTTTTCTCGCCCACTTAGGAGGCTCTTCAACCAGGCAGGTTTCCTGCCGTCTTGTAGATAAATCCACATTTCTGAAGGTGTCTGTCCAGGGTGAGAGAGAGAGAGAGAGAGAGAGAGAAATGCAGAGCAGATCTCCTTCATTCACACCCCGTGGATGACCCAGACAGACGAAGAAAAGAGACATTTAATTGCCACCCTATTTCCCCTTGTTCTTTCCTTCTCTCTCTCTGGCAACTCCTGTCATGAATAGTCTTATACCATGTTTTTAACATGGGGAAGATTCCACCCCACTAGAGATGGGCACGAAACGAACAATTTTTCGTTTCTGTTTCCGTTTTTTGTTTCGTTACGTAACGAAATGACAAACGAATTTTGTCTCTAAAATGAAATGAAACGAACAGAAACGCCGGAAATTTTGTCGTGCGTTTCGTTTCCGTTACTGCAATATGAGTGAATTGCTTGAAATAAATAGTAACGAAATGGTAACAAAACGAACGAAAACAAAAACGATTTTTTTGCAAAAATTCGTGAAAAACAGTAACAAACCAAAACGGACCTTCCAAACGACAAACGACAAACGAAATGCCATTTTTTTAATTTGTGCCCATCTCTACACCCCACCTCTTTATTTCTTTATTGTAAAGGTAAAGGTACAGGTTCCCCCCCCCCGCGTATGCATGCTGTTCGTGTCCAACTCTAGGGGCGGTGCTCATCTGCGTATTCAAGCAGAAGAGCCAGTGTTGTGCAAGTCCGTGGCGACGCGGCCGGCGTGGCTGCGAGAAAACACTGTTTTACTTTCCCACTTTTTACGGCAGTAACTATTTATCTACATGCATTTACAAGCTTTCAAACTGCTAGGTTGGCAGGAGCTGGGGTTATCAGCAGGAGCTCACTCCGCTGCATGGCACCCGGGATTTGAACCGCCGATCTGCTGACTTTGCAGCCAACAGTTTTCAGAGCCTTAGTCCGCTGAGCCACCACGCCTCAAAGCAGGGAATGTGATGATCTATTCAAGAGGCAGAGGTTGTTTTTTTTGGGGGGGGGGAGATACTTTTTGAGGCTACGATTTCCAGAATCTGTTGCCGAGTTTGGAAACTTGGGTGAAATGTTTCTAGCTGCACAGCAGAAGTGCAGGGTTTCCGCTCAGCGCCATGAGTTGTTTCATACGAGCTGGCAGTATATAAATTTCAAATAAAGTAAAGTAAAGTTTCATGAACCAGAACGGCTTCATGTTCACCAGTGCAGTCCACCTCTTCTCTCGTCAATTTAACAATCTCAGCATCTCACTCTGAGATATTAGAGGGAGGAAATTTAAAAAAAAACTACTTAAGATTTGTGAACAGATCAGACAGCAAACGGACTAACATGACTGCTTTCAGCAACAGACTTCAACAGAGAGCGGAAAGAACCACTGAGCAGATAAGCGGGTCTCTCTTTGGAAATCAGAGGCAGGAAGGAATGCTTGGTGAACGCTGGAGAGATTGACAGTCGCCTCCTCCCAGAAAGGTACCGCCCAGCCACATTTTCTCCAGGTAGCATGCATGCGAGGTTGTAAAAATGCCAACAGAGACCAAATGATAGAGCAAAATGTTCTCAGTGATGACCTCTGTGCACGCCCCGGGGCATTGAACTAACAAGTGGGCAGGTCTAAATGAATGGAGTCCAGTGTATCAAGGATATGGCGGTTACTTGACATCCGTTTTGTCTCTGTTAGTGTTGTGCTTAAGAGCGGTACAAAAAAAAAGGTTACTTCACATCCGTCACGCAACTACTGAAATTTGTCTTGACTACAACCCCGGAAAGGGTGCTAAGCGCAACAGTCCTGAACCTGGTGCTGGAGTTGGGTTTTCCCTTGTCACTCTTTGTTCCCGCTTTGTGTCCCGAGACAAGACATTGTGCAGTAATGACTGTCACGCAACAAAACATTCATTTCACTCAGAAAACTGTGTCCGTTTTTTATTATTATTTTGACTTTTCAGAAGTGAAATATCAAAAAAGAATTTTTAAGACCCCTCCAAAAAGATAAAGGGAAAAGGAAGCTAGACCAATTCAGTGTTTGTCACGGTACAAGACCGTGAGGTAACACTTGTCACGAGACAAGGTATCACAAACATGGGAACACAAAAACAGGGACAAACCCACGTGATCGCAACCAACGCTGTCACAGTACAAAACTAGTTGTGGAACAAAGATGGACGTAAAGTAACCACCTATATCTTCCATCAGCTACTTCCCCAATTTCAAGATATTTTTCAGTGGTTGATCTCACCCTGTGGAACTCCCTTCCACAGGAGACCAGGCTGCCCCCCCCCCCGGCTTTACTTCCACCGGCAGGCAATGTCCCTTCTTTCTGAAGTAGGCATTTTATTAGTGAATTGCTACTAAGGAAGGTGTTTTAATAGCAGTCTTTTCTCTTATTTTTTAAACTTTTCCCACATTATTTTCAAGGTATTTTTTTAAAAAACAACAACTGGTGCTCTTAAATGATTAACGTTTCCTTGTCTTCCAACTCTTCTGTCTAATACCTTTTGAATTGTTTTCACACTTGTTTTTTTAAAAAAATATGCTAAATAATTAACTATGTATATGTGTCTGCTTTTTTCCTTTTTCTTTTGATTTGATTTGATTTCTTCTGTTTTTTGAATTCTTGCCACCATCTTTGCTGATTACTCTTATTATTTTTATTTCATAATATTATTATTCTGATATTATATTGTTCCTGTGTTTGATTGGTGTAACCGCCCGGAGTTCCATTGGAAGACGGGCGGTATAAAAAATATAAAAGTAAATAAATAAATATTACCAAGGGGATCCGCAGCTTGTACAATTACCTTTTTCAGGCCTGTCCTCTCAAAATGAAATGTGGCACCTGAGGAGAGCTTTGCAGATACCCTAGACTGCCAGAAAGATGGACAAATGGGTCTGAAGAGATCAAACTAAGCCTGAACTCTCTCTGGAGACAAAAATAAAAAATAAAGTTGAAATTGAGGCTGCCCAACTTTGGGAACATCTGGAGAAGGCCGGATTTTCTAGAAAAGACAATAATGGTCAGCAAAGCTGAAGGCAGCAGGGAAAATGGAAGTTCAAACGTGGCCTCTACCGCACTTCCTTGAGCAGCCACTTTTTATTTTGCATCGCCTTATCTTCTCCCGTAGTCGCTACAGTGGTTCGGCAGTCCGCACTTCAGCGGTTGCTTAGCAATCGGCTTCCCCGTTTGGACTTGGCTGAACCGCTTTAAACTACAACAGGGAAACAGCAGAAACGGGGTGGGGGGAAACGGCATGTCCGCAAATAACAACCAAACCGCTTTAAAAGGTGGTGCAGGAACCGATTGGAAAAAAAAATACAATCCCCAGGAATAACCGACACAGCGGTCAAAAATGGGCGTGGCCAAGGGGGCTCTTTAGAAAAAGCGATTTGAAAAGCGCACAGTGATTATTAAGGCGATTTGTCTTTAAGGAAAAGGCATCCTGTCCTTGCTACAGATGCATTGCTCGGCTTTTAAATTTCTCAATAAACCGTTTAATTTAGCAGGACCCAGGCTTCTCTTGTTAGGGGGAAGCGAGCCCTGACATCTCTTGTAGGGACAGCGGACTGTTATGACATCGCCTTATTGTGATTGATAGGGATTAATTAAGTTCAGGGAAAATAAACTAGCAGAGACTAGCAGAGGTGTGGAAAAATAAATGCACTTAGTGATTATGGAGCTAGGAGGCAAATAAGACAATAGAGCTGAGTACAAAACTGTATTTTTTCATATCTACACGTGGCAAGAGAAAATAAACAATAACAACACACAAATCACGGCATATACACAGAGAGAAAATAACAGAGCACAGGGATCTGTCTCTCACGTAGACAGTCCCAATTAAACATTGCTTTGTCTGATACTTTTATACATAAAGCGACATGGTGTGGAGGGACCAATCACATATTACCATTGAGAACTGGTTGAGGTCCAGGAAACAAAGAGTAGGTGTCATGGGAAATTTTCACAATGGAGAGAGGTGAAAAGCGGTGTGCCCCAGGGATCTGTCCTGGGTCCGGTGCTTTTCAATCTGTTCATAAATGACCTGGAGACAGGGATAAGCAGTGAGTTGGCCAAGTTTGCAGATGACACGAAACTTTTCCTTGTGGTAAAAACCAGAGAAGATTGTGAAGAGCTCCAGAAGGATCTCTCCAAACTGGGAGAATGGGCTGCGAAATGGCAAATGCGTTTTAATGTAGCCAAATATAAAGTAATGCATATTGGGGCAAAAAATCGAAACTTTATCTACCAACTCGTGGGCTCTGAGCTATCCGTGATGGATCAGGAAAGAGATCTTGGTGTGTTGGTGGACAGCTTCATGAAGGTGTCTCCCCAATGTGTAGCAGCGGTGAAGAAGGCCAATTCCATGCTAGGGATTATCAAAAAGGGGATTGAAAATAAAACAGCCAACCTTATAATGCCATTATACAAAACAATGGTAAGGCCGCACCTGTAGTATATAGTGTACAATTCTGGTCACCTTATCTCAAAAAAGACATAGTGGAACTGGAAAAGGTGCAGAAGAGAGCGACTAAAATGATTACTGGGCTGGGGGACCTCCCTTATGAGGAAAGGCTAAAACATTTGGGGCTCTTTAGTCTGGAAAAAAGGCGCCTGAGGGGGGATATGATTGAGACGTAGAAAATAATGCAGGGCATGAGTCAAGTGGAGAGAGGGACACTCTTCTCCCTCTCACAAAATACCAAAACTAGGGGACATCCACTCAAAGTGTGGGTTGGGAGAGTAAGAACAGGCAAAAGAAAATATTATTTCACCCAGCCGTTGTTAGTCTGTGGAACTCCCTGCCACAGGAGGTGGTGATAGCATCTGGCCTGGATGCCTTCAAAAGGGGAGTGGATAGATTCCTGGAGGAAAAGTCCATCACAGGTTACAAACCATGATGGAGATGTGTAATTCCCCAGGGTTAAAACCAGGGTACTTCAAGGGCCAGATGCAGGAGAGTGGTATCAGGAGACAGATATCTAGTCTTGTGCACTCCCAGACGCATCTGGTGGGGCCACTGTGAGATACAGGAAGCTGGACTAGATGGGCCTTTGGCCTGATCCAGCATGGCTCTTCTTATGTTCTTATGTACATGAGGGGAAGTGATCATGCCATACCACCTGGTCTATTCATCCTGACCTTCCAGTGCTAATTATTCCTTGCATCTGTGTCCTAGACCTAATACACATCTTTGTCTAGCACGTGACATGGCATTTTGTAATCTGTTAAATATATATTACAGACATTTTGTCAAAACTATATTCCTTGACAGGGACACCAAAGTACATTAAAACCATCTCTACCTTTTTGTATGTACAATGCAAAATTGCAAAGGATTCTTCTACAGCAGGACTCTGATATCCACAGCATCACTGTTCGCAAATCACTTCTCCACGTTCTCAACATATTAAAATATTGCAAGAAAAATCCTAGAATTATAATGTAGGACACTCGTATTGGTTTTAAGCTCCGCCCCGTCTCATGGATGCTGAAAAATGTGAATTATTGCAAGCCCTTTTTATAATGCATAGCATGGTCTCTGTCTCCCTCCCATGGCCAGTACTGATAATGACAACATGGAAATATATTTCTCAGTGACTGCTATGTAGAGATGGGCATGAAATGAACAATTTTTCGTTTTCGTTTTTGTTTTTTTGTTTCGTTACGTAACGAAACGACAAACGAATTTTGTCTCAAAAATGAAACGAAACGAACAGAAACACCGGAAATTTTGTCGTGCGTTTTGTTTCCGTTACTGCAATATGAGTGAATTGCTTAAAATCCTAAAAAAAAATCACAAAAAAATGAAATAAATGGTAACGAAATGAACAAAAATGAAAACAATTTTTTTGCAGAAATTTGCAAAAAACAGAAACGAAACGAAACGGACCCTCCAAACGACAAACGATAAACGAAATGCCATTTTTTTTATTCGTGCCCATCTCTACTGCTATGCATAGCATGATATGTATACATCACTCCCTCTAGTGGGAAGTTCTGGTAACTCTATTTTAGCAATGTTTATTTAGTGCTTTTTCTTTTAATATTTTTTAATCTTTAAAGACCATGGATAAATGAATCAATGGATATTGGCCCTAGTGCCTGTTTCGAAAGGTGAGATTAGCAGATCTGGCCAGTGGCCACTAGAGAGAGACAGAGAGCAAGCTATGCACAGTATTGCATTCACTAGAACAGGAATGGGGAACCCTCCGCCCTCCAGATGTTTTGGACCACAACTCCCAGAATTCAGAGCCTGTGTTTCCAATGTGGAGGACTGTGGGAGTTGTGGTCCAAAACATCCGGAGGCCCAAAGTTTCCCACCCTTGCACTAGAGAAATATATATCCACAATGACATGATCATAAACGGCCACTAGAGGGAATCAGAGACCACGCCATGTACTGTCTACTGATGGGTATTCAAATAGAGTTTGCTATAATCCACATTATTCAGTATCTGCAGGAGTGCTTGGGTCGTAATGTCACTGAAAGAGAACTACACCACCATAGGGGAGGCTGACTTGTAGGTCCTTGGTGCTGGTCGCCATGACGGCCCTTCAGAGGGAGGCGAGCTTCAAAAGGATGATAGCTCGCTCTCCTGTTCTCCATTAGCAAAAGCGTACAGCTTCTCACCAACTGGGTTTGCAAAGCCAGACCCACCTTTGTTTTGCTTTCCTGGTTTGGGTTAGGAAGGATCAGAAGCGGACAAAGGCAAAAATTCAATTCAATTCAATTAAAGTGCAAAAACAAAATAGGGAATGGAAAGTTACTCTTCGCAGGTGGCGAAGTGCTCGCAGACGATTGTTTTCCTTGGACGGCGCTGTTCCGGCCGTGGTAAGCATTACGGAACAACACAGGAACCGAGAAGAAGGCCCGGGGTGCTCACCAAGATGGGTTTATAATTATCATCAACCAACATCTTTGCTCTGATAAAACAGTGGATGCAAGAGGAGGAGGGGGCGGTGGTCTGTTTCTCTCCAAAGAATGAGAATCGGGAGGGGAGAGGAACTTGATTGTGTTTTAATTTGTAGAAATATTCCGGTTTCTTGCATCCCGGCTATGCGGACCTTTGGCCCGCCTCTGCACCCTGTAAGGACACACCACTCCGTGTGCGACTTCTGTATCTCAGTAGGTTGGGGGGGGGGAGGTGGTGCTGTGCCTTTTT
>JAHTLZ010000007.1:49263317-49307307 GCA_023846285.1 Phrynocephalus versicolor | reverse complement strand
TTCAGAGATTCATTGTGGAACAGGACACCTTGTCCAAACACAGGCTAAAGCACTGTACCATACCTGCTTTGTACCTCAATAAAGTGGTAGAGATAACATGGCCAACTCCAGCATTAGTCCTGGAGCAGACCCAATTCAAGCATTTTCTGTGGGGTCTGTTCCATTTAAAACTGATACTGTATATGCTTTGGCCAACAACGGCTGTTTAGAAAAAAATGTATAGCATCTTTCAATAATTCTGGACCCAATTCTTGCTTCCATTTATCATGGCAGGGCAATCTTCCAAATGGCCTTTTCCAAAAGCAGGCTCATCCCACCAACTCCAACAAGCCCACGGGGGAAGTAGGGTTGGCCCCCATTTAGTCACCTGTTGTTGTTGTTGTTCAGTCGTTCAGTCGTGTCCTACTCTTCGTGATCCAATAGACCAGAGCTCGCCAGGCCTTCCTATCATCTACTGCCTCCCAGAGTTTGGTCAAATCCATATTGGTTGCATCGATGACACCGTCCAACCATCTCATTCTCTGCCGTCCTCTTTTCCTTTTGCCTTCCATCTTTCCCATCCCAACATCAGGGACTTTTCCAAGGAGTCCTCTCTCCTCATGAGGTGGCCAAAGTACTGGACCCTCAGCTTCAAAATCTGTCCTTCCAGTGAACATTCAGGGTTGATTTCTTTCAGGATGGATCGGTTTGATCTCCTTGCAGTCCAGGGACCTCTCAAGACTCTCATCTAGCACCACAGCTCAAAAGCATCGATTCCGCGGCGATCAGCCTTCTTTATAGGCCAGCTCTCACTTCCATACATCACTACTGGAAAAAACCATAGCTTTGACTATCCGGACCTTAGTTGGCAAAGTGATGTCTCCGCTCTTTAGGATGCTATCTAGGTTTGCCATTGCTTTCCTCCCAGTCGCCTGTGGCCTCAAAAAGAGGCAACCTTATTCTAGGCTCCCCAAACCAATGCCTACTCTTCTTGAAAGGTCGATGCGGCCTTTCCTTAGCAAGTCATAAGTAACACCTCCATACTTTTGAAACAAACCTTGTTTCCTTTCGGTCGTCTTTAAGCGGTTTCACCATTCCTGGGCTTTGCACAGCCCTGTCCCTAATCTCATCAAACCCAAATTCTTGGATTTCGGCCGATGTTGTCCCTTTGAGTTGCACGGCAATACATTGGCTTCAGGTTGAGCACTTTGGGTTCTCACCGGGCTGCGGGCTGGCTTGTCAGAGACGAGAGAACCTGTGGTTTCTTGGTCCCTGGCTAGCCCAGCGCGGAACGGTTGACTGGAAATTTGCTTTCAGCCAAGCCTGGAATCAGGGGGGAAACTCATAAATCATGTGCAAGTGAAGAGTTACAGGCTTCCTGAGTTAAACACAACTAATTGCGGGGTGATCGGACGGAGAGGGTGACACTGTAGAATGGGCTGGGGTTGAAGGATCCTGGGAATGGGGTACCACAGACTGATGGTTACCTGTTTTTTGCACCATCCGTGAAGGGTGTGTGCTTAGAGCCTAAGGAAGCAGATCATCCACAAAAGCTTGCTGTTTGTTTAATTTTGAGTGGTCCACATCACCTACTCTTGCATCCCATGTTCCTTGGTCCCCTGCAGAGCTTGTAGAAAGCTACAGCTTCTGAAACTACACCTTAAGAACATAAGAACCTAAGAAGAGCCATGCTGGATCAGGCCAAAGGCCCATCTAGTCCTGCTTCCTGTATCTCACAGTGGCCCCACCAGATGCGTCCGGGAGCGCACAAGACTAGATATCTGTCTCCTGATACCACTCTCCTGCCTCTGGCCCTTGAAGTACCCCAGTTTTAAGCCTGGAGATTACACATCTCCCTCATGGTTTGTCACCTGTGATGGACTTTTCCTCCAGGAGTTTGTCCAATCCCCTTTTGAAGGCATCCAGGCTAGATGCCATCACCACCTCTTGTGGCAGGGAGTTCCACAGACTAACAACATGCTGGGTAAAAAAAATATTTTCTTTTATCCGTTCTCGCTCTCCCAACCCACAGTTTGAGTGGATGTCCCCAAGTTTTGGTATTTTGTGAGAGGTTGTGCTAGCATGGGACAAGTACAACATGTGCATTTGGAATGTACATAATGAGCTCGTGGGCTCTGCTGCCACCGTGGAATGGGGTAGAGAGCTTTGCAGATATTCTGGACTGCCAGAAATGCATGCAAGGGGGGTCCTAGATCACACTCATCCCAGACTGATGAGGCACAAAGGATGAAACCAAGGCTACCCTAATTTGGGACACATCATGAGAAAGCAGGGTTCCTGGCCTTAAATATATAAATAGAGGTTGGCTTGAGCCATAAAACTATACAGCTCTGAACCAATCTTCTCACCATTTAATCTTCTCACAATTTCTACTCATTAACTCTTCCTCCTCTTCTTCCCCCTCTTCCTCCTTCCCCTCACCTATCCACCCCCCCAACTCTATATACTACAGCCAATGAATATCTGGACTACAGCCGATGAATATCTGGTATGAAATGTATATCCCATCTCATACTATATTTCACACCTCATTCTGCTGCTAAATGTCTGAAGAAGTGGGCATGCCCACGAAACGTTACATTAAAATAGGAAAGTTTAGTCTTTAAGGAGCCACATGTTTGGGTCTTTTGTTTTGTTGTGTTTTGTTTTTCTTTGATTTTTGCCTGAAATTCTAAAAAAAAAGAAAAGATATTAATAGTGACAAAATCGGGAGGCGCCAGGAAAAGTGGAAGACCCAACATGAGATGAATTCACTCCCTCAAGGAAGCCACAGACCTGAGGTTACCATTTTGGAAATTGCTCTTTCATAGGGGTGCCGTACGTTTGAGATAACTGGATCGTCGGTAACAACATCAGTTTTCTTTCTCTCATTCTCACACGCAATTTATTCTCATCCAGCATCAGTTGCTATGAGATTTCAAGGCCTAGAAAAGCCAAAACCCTCTCGGGGACTCCGGGTTGCTCCCTGTGGAATTCCCTGCCACAGGAGGTGGTGATGGCATCTGGCCTGGATGCCTTCAAAAGGGGATTGGACAGATTCCTGGAGGAGAAGTCTATCACAGGTTACAAACCAGGATGGAGATGTGTAATCTCCAGGCTTAAAACCAGGGTACTTCAAGGGCCAGATGCAGGGGAGTGGTATCAGGAGACAGTGATCTAGTCTCATGCACTCCCAAACGCATCTGGTGGGGCCCCTGTGAGATACAGGAAGCTGGACTAGGTGGGCCTTTGGCTGATCCAGCATGGCTCTTCTTATATTGTTATGTTCAGTCTTATGCAAACAGTCTTTTTGTGTTGGACATCAGTACAGATCAGGCCGTTATGAAGAAGTAAACTGAAAACTGCCCCTGGATCAACCGGAGTGCTCCATTTGTATATTGTGAGCCTGTGTATTTCTGCAAAAATTTAGTGCAAGTGGGAGCCGAGGTAGTGAGTTCGATCCAATCTTTGTGACGGAAAGCAGAGGCCCCCCAAACCCAAGAGGATTCTGGCTCCCAAGTTTGTGCCAAATCAATCTTTTCTTCTTTGCCCGGTTTTTCTTTCGAGGCCGTTGCCAATCCAAGAGACCCCTTCAAATTTTAACGACTGGATGGATGGACCAGATTTGCAGAAGGTTTTATTGTTAGGACGCACACACAAGAAGGAAGCTGCTCCCTGCCTGCTTATTGTGGGGGGGACCCACTTGGGAAGCCAATCGGCAGGACGATTCTGCCACCTAATGGTTACAGCAGCAAAAATCAACCACTCCAGTCCACTGAGAGGAGTCCCAGGGTATATTATTACCAGTAGAGATGGGCACGAAACGAGCGATTTTTCGTTTTCCTTTCCGTTTTTTCGTTTCGTTACGTAACGAAACAAAAACCGAATTTTGGCTCCAAAATGAAACGAAACGACCCGAAACACGAAACATTTTGTCGACCGCTTCGTTTTCGTTATGGCAGATACATTGAATTGTGCTAAATGCTAACGGAACAGCAATTTTTCTTTTTCTTTTTCTTTTTTTTTTGTTTCGTTACGTAACAAAACGAAAACGATTTTTTTTTGCAAAAATCCTCACGAAAACGGAAACGAACCGAAACGGCCCCCTAAACGACCAAACGACAAACGAAACACCATTTTTTTGAGTCGTGCCCATCTCTAATTACCAGCATTAAGTTAGATGTCTGTGAAGATTCTCAGTCACCCAGGTGAGGTTAGCTGGAAGTTGAGTCATGGCAACTGGACCTCTTTTCTTGAGAGACTGAAACGTTTTGATGTTCATTCAGCTTTGTCAGTCTGAGGAAAGCTACTGGCGAGTCCTCCATTTTATAGTTCCCTGGTCTGAAACAGGCAATGGACAATAGCCTGAATAGGATAGGATAGGATAGGATAGGATAGGATAGGATAGGATAGGATAGGATAGAATAGAATAGAATAGAGTTTTATTGTCATTATGCATATGCAAGATATACACAACAAAATTAGAGTGCTGTTCCACTAAAGCAGGCATGTCCAAACTTCGGCCCTCCAGATGTTTTGGACCACAACTCCTACAGTCCTTTGCCATTGGGAATACAGGCTTGGAATTCTGGGAGCTGTGGTCCAAAATATCAGGAGGGCTGAAGTTCGGTCATGCCTGCACTAAAGGCTCCTTAGATGGACAATGGCCTAAGGTGTGTGAAAGTCCCACCTTTACAACCTTCCCAACACCCATAAAGCATGAGTCATGAGCTATAGCCTTGCTGGTGGAGGTGCGAAGTATTTTTTATTTGTCTGGGGATTGTTGATGAGCATTAAATTAGGTTTCGAGCGGCTGTTTGAGTGGTTCTGTAGACCCTCTTCCTCTCTCTGAAAAGGCTGTCGGGAGAGCATCCTGGTTTAGAAACGCCCTCCATTTGAAGGAGTTTCTGTGATGAATCTCCATGGTCCGAGATAAAATCAAGCCTGAACTCTCTCTGGAGGCAAAAAATGTAGAAGCTGAGGCTGTCCTATTTGGGGGGCAACAAACAAACAAACAAACAAACAAACAAGTGGGTCCTAAATCATGGAAGTCTCTTTGAAGGAAACAAGGATGTAACCGAAGATGTTCTACTTTGGGCACCTTCTGTGAAGGCAAAGACATTAAAATGCTGGTAAAGGCGGAAGGTAACAGGAAAGGAGGAAGAACAAATATGAGATGGACCAACTCTCTAAAAGAAGCCACAGGTTTGAGTTTGTAAGGGAGCTAACCAGGGCTGTTGAGAAGAGATTATTTTGGAGATAGCCATTTCATAGGCTTACGTTAAGGCCGAGGCAACTTGATGGCACACAACAGTAACTAGGGTAAATCTGATCAAAAGAGAATGAACCCTAAGGAGGAGGCTTATGATTGAGACGTACAAAATAATGCAGGGCATGAGTAAAGTGGATAGAGGGATGCTCTTCTCCCTCTCACAAAATACCAGAACTAGGGGATATCCACTCAAACTGAGGGTTGGGAGAGTAAGAAGAGACAAAAGAAAATATTTTTTCACCCAGCGCGTTGTTAGTCTGTGGAACTCCCTGCCACAGGAGGTGGTGGTGGCATCTGGCCTGGATGCCTTCAAAAGGGGATTGGACACATTCCTGGAGGAAAAGTCCATCACAGGTTGCAAACTATGATGGAGATGTATCATCTCCAGGCTTAAAACTGGGGTACTTCAAAGGCCAGATGCAGGGGAGTGGTATCAGGAGACAGAGATCTAGTCTCGTGTACTCCAGGACACATCTGGTGTGGCCACTGTGAGATACAGGAAGCAGGACTAGATGGGCCTTTGGCCTGATCCAGCATGGCTCTTCTTATGTTCTTATGTTCTAAGCTTCGAGGTCTTGAAGATGCTAGTCCAAACTGAGCACCAGGGCAGCAAACGCAGCGGATACACAGGTCACAACAATCTCCCGTCTTCAGAAAGGATTGGACCATAATTTTGTTTATTATAGGGAAGGAACTGTTTCCAATTACACCTCTGTTCGTATATAAATTAGCAGAAGCAACTTCAGGCAAATTTGTCTCCTCTTTTTAGTTTAAGGCTGCTTTTTGGGGAGCTCATTGGGTTAGGCATCTGGCTGTGGAGCCAGGTTGCGGGAGCTTGATTCTCCACTATGCCTCCTGTGAGTTGACCCAGTCCAAAATACCAGCTCTAGGATGGTCTAACTTCCTACCCACACGAGCCACTTTTGGCTTTTCGGCGCCAGGCAAAGACCTTCCTGTTCAGCCAGCATTTCAATTAGATAGTGCTTTTAGCTGGGCTCATGAGCAGCAGGGTTTTATAATTTGTGTTGCATATGGATGGTTTTAAATTGTATTTTGTTTTATACAGTGGACCCTTGTATAACAAACAGCTTGTATAACATAAAATTTGTACAACATAAAAAATTCCGGAGATAGGGAAAATTTGCTTAACATAATCACCTATGAGGAGAACTCGTACAACATAAAAATGGGATCACTCTGTTTTTAATGCATTCCTACGGGAATTTGTATAAAGGAAAATTTGCTTAACATAATTTCATTTGGAATGGATTAATTCCTTTTTCCAAGGTACCACTGTAGTTTTAATCATTATGTTGTTTTATAGTTTTAATACATTGTTGTATGCCGCCCAGAGACCCTTTGGTAGTGGGGAGGCTAATTTTCTTTTTGTAAATAAATAAATAAATAAACTTACCCTGGTTTGCAAAAATATTCCACCCCAGTGTGTCCTACCCCCCCACACACACACACACTTGAGAGAGGGATTCTGCTAAATCCCCCATGAAGACAACTCCTGCTGAAGGAGTTACAACAAAGCTCAGGTAACCTGGATCGCTTTTCCAGACTCATAATAATGAATCTGTCCCGATACCCTTGAGCCGAGCTTCGGTTTGATTTCCCTCTGGAGACCATAAAAAGATAATTCAGAGGAGGTCCTGAAACCTCTGGTAGAAAAAAACAACAACCCACCAAGCCCTTAATTGGTATTTGTGGTAGAATAATTTAACATTTGGCAAGGGTCAGCTTTTCTTCCTTAATTGACTCAGTAAAATATATATATTTACTGTTTGATTTTGGGGGGGTTGCTTCACCTGGATACATTTCACTATGAAGTCATTTCATTCCCCTCCATTCGGACCGTTTCCACTCCAACATAAAAAAATCACCTTGCAACTCTTCTGCTTGTTACATATAGGTTTCCGTCTATAAGCCGCTCCCATGTATAAGACAACCCACAGTTTTCCAGCCCGAAATAACAATTTCTCTACTGTGTGTTTCTCTCATTGTCTTACTTCCGTGTATATCAGGCCTGCCCAAAGTCCGGCCCGGGGGCCAAATCCGGCCCGCCGGGCCATTCTGAGTGGCCCAGGGCTGGCTGGCCCGCCCCTCCCTCACCCTCCTTCGCCCCATTTTTTAAAGAAAAAAATCTGCCAACACTGACACCGCCGGGAATCTTGAGCGTCTGGGCCGGCCGGCCAGTGAGCAGAAGCTTGTGGGGTGGGCGGGCAAGGGGGCGGGCCACCACCACCAGCACCGCCAGGAAGCTTGTGGGGCTGGGCGCGCGCACGGGGGGTGGTGCGCGGGCGGGCTGCCGCCACTGGCATAGCCAGGAACATTGTGAGGTTGGGCGCACGCGTGATCAGTGGGTGGGGCTTATGGGTCAGTGGGTGGGGCTTGCAGTGGGGTGGCAGGGTCAGGGAGCAACCGGCCCCTGAAACATTCTCAGCCACCAAATCTGGCCCTCCTTACAAAAAGTTTGGGCACCCCTGGTGTATATGATGACCCTAAATTTTAGTCTAAACAATTCTAGTAATTAATACAGTAATTAACCCTCAATGCATTTTGTTCCAAACATGTTTAATCACGGATATTTTGCAGGATATCTTTTAAAGTTCACTTGCTTCAGACACCGGGGGGGGGGGGGATTATTTTCTCCTGGTATTTTACCCGCTTTACCAACAGAGCATATTTTACATACGATGGTACTGGTGGTGGTGAAATGATAAAACACCTGCAGTACAACAGAAAGCTGGGACTATTTAAAAAAAACGTATTTGGTGAAGTATGTCTGTGAAGATTCTCAGTCATCCAGGTGAGGTGATCCGGAAGTTGAGTCATGGCAGCTGGACTTCTTTCTTTGTGAGATCAATTTTTTTTAATAAATTTTTTTAAAACAAAGTAAAAAAAAAGATACACTGCTTATCTCCGGCCATGTTACATATAGCAAAGGTTTTTCCCAATAGATCGGCCTAGTTGTTTCATGATTCTCTTTTCATCTTAAACAAGACATTTTCATGTTTCCGTACTTGCTAAATATTTTACCATTAATATTCTAATGTTTTAAAAATTAAAAAAAAAATGTTTTACTATTCATCCAAGCAGCTTCTTCAGTCTATCAAAGCAAAAGAGAAGGGTTGAGCCGCGAGCCCATCACAAAACACAAATGCAAATCTAGGCTACTGGCAATACCTTTATAGGTCACTAATAAAAATAAAATAACATGGCAAGCTTTCGAGTGCAACACACTCTTCTTCAAAGCAGGTCCCAAAAGTTCAAACATGGCAAAATATGTGCTTTGCCAGGAGGTTATTCTTAAGAATATTCTGAAGATGCCTGGCTTCCATCTTGCCAGGCTTCTTAAGAACTTTTAAGAACTTTCTCCTGGCAAATTACATCCCTGGCCATGTTTGGACTTTTACACCTGCTTTGAAAAAGAGGGCTCGTGCTCTCGAAAGCTCGGCAACTTTTTTTATTTTTCTACTAGCAGCCTATGGACGCTTTTACACGACCCCTAAAATCCGAGGCAGAGGGCTCTCAAATGAAGAGCTTAAAATTGTTTTCCCACCAGCTGCACACTTGAAAAAAAAATTAAGTACGACCACGCCCACCTAAGCGCGACCCAGCGCATTTTAAAAGTACCTGGTCTCCGGAGGTGAAATTTTTTCTGGTGCAGATTGTAAAGCAGTGAGTGCCGGGCTGCCTCGCCCTCTGTTTTTTGTTTTTTTTTGCCCCCCGCCCCTTTAAGAGACTGGAATGCTTCTGGGGCTGCTCCCATGGCAGAGCAGAAGTGAGCCTGCATTCTTTTCTCCCTTTTTTTCTCACTCTCCTCACGTAGACAGGACAGGAGCAAGGGAGTGCGGAGGGGTGGGAACACAGCAAGAGGAGCAAACCCCCAAGATCTCTGGCCCGAATTTAGGTTGCCAGCGGATCTTAGGTTTCATGTAAAAGGGCCCTATGAAGGTATCACCCATAGTCTAGTTTTGCTTTTGTTTAAAGACCTTGGCTAGAGGATGATGTATACCAGGCAAGTTTTCTTGGAGGTAGGAAATTGGGAGGGCAGTTGTAAAAGCTGCTTCAGCATTGGGTTTCACATCCCCCTTCTTCAAACAAAGGAACGTGGGTCATACACAAACACCCACTCCCTCCCCCCTCATCTCCATTTAGCTTTACTAGACGTACAAGTCCCTGTTGGCAGGGTGGGGGGGAGAGAGAAAAGGGTTGATGTAAAGGACCCATGTGCTTCATTCTTGGATTGGGAGGAAATTTAACAAGCCCGCTAGGTTTGCCCTTGGAACCAGATTGAATGAAAGTGATATTACCTAGTGGTTACAGTCTTGCCTGTTGGTGTGGCAAGTCCATGTGCCTCATTCCAGGTATGAGGGTAATACTGGCTCTTTCTTGGTGTCTTCGCAATTCCATCAAAACAGTCTAAGGAAAAGTTGGTTCAAGGTGCATTGCATCAGGTCACTGCCCACCTAACGAGCCTATTCAGACCAGGGTGATGTGAAACCAAGGTGAACTCTAAAATGGAGGCCTTGCTAACAACTTTCCTCAGGCCGACGAAGCCGCTTGGACGAGTAGCGAAACGCTTTGATCTCACAAGAAAATAAGTCCAGTTGCCATGAGTCTACTTCTGGATAATATATTGGCGCACTTAAACTGCTACATTGAATACTTTAAAAGGAGAAAGTCTACATGCAGTTCATCTATCTGTTCCTTTTTGCTATTTCAGTGTATGACTTTCTTAGAAGATTGTTTTCAGCAAATTAAGAGGGACCTGCCTGTTTAACTGTGATTTTTCAAATTGTGTTTGTTTGTTTGATAGACTGCCTTTCTCCCATAAGGGGACCTAAGGCGGCTGATAATATTAAAAGAACTAGAATTTAAAATGCACTATAAGGGCGCTTTTACACGACACCTAAGATCCGCTGGCAACTTAAATTTGGACCAAAGATCTTGGGGGTTTGCTCCTCTTGCTGTGTTTCCACCCCTCCGCATGCCATTGCTCCTGTCTGCGTGAGGGGAAGGAGAAAAAAAGGGAGAAAAGAATGCAGGCTCACCTCCATCTGCCCTGTCTCTTAAAGGGGCGGGGGGCAAAAAAACCAAACAGAAGGCGAGGACAGCCCGGCACTCACTGTTTTACAATCTGCATCAGAATTTTTTTTACCTCCAGAGACCAGGTACTTGGAAAATGCGCTGGGGCACGCTTAGGTGGGCATGGTCATACTTAATTTTTTTTAAACTGCGCAGCTGGTGGGAAAACAATTTTAAGCTCTTCATTTGGGAGCCCTATGCCTCAGATTTTAGGGGGTTGTGTAAAAGCACCCTAAGTTAAACTTTTAAAAAAAAAACTGCACATGATTAAACTTCCTCAAGCACAAAAAATCTTGCCATCAGGAGGGCAAACAATGGCTTTTGCATCGAGTCCATTTTGATGCGTTGAGGAGACATCCCGTTAAAATAAAGCACATTTTAGTGGACGACTCACCCAGCTAGACTGGATGAGCCACTTGTCCTCAAAGCTTGGGCCAAGGCAAGTTTTAAACTGGGGTGGGGTGGGGATCACGATATGGCTGGACAACTGGAGAGATATTCCGGATGGAGAGGAAATGGTTTAAACAAACCTTGCACTACTTCGGCTGAGAGAGAGAGAGAGAGAGAGAAAGCAAAGGGGCCAGAAAATTTATACGCCCAAGGGGAACTTTTACAATTCCAGCCGTATGCTTCTCCCTCCACTTTCTCTCTGACACATAAACCTGTAAAACACAAGAGCTGTTGGATTATCACAGTTAATTATCTTCTACGAGCAACCTAGTGCTGGAGGAGGTCGCCTGTCTGGATCAAACCTTTCCCCCTTTTTCTTGGCTGGGATGCTGGGCTTTGTAAAAGGTGCCTCTTTCAAGGCGCTTGGCAGAGGGCAGCTCAGCAGGATTGCTTAGAAAGGCGTCCAGTCCAAAGTTGCAAGCCAGGCAGAGTCCCATCAGGGGAGAAACACATCACAGACGTTAAAAGCAGCAGCAGAAAAAAGATAAGAGGATTCTTCAAGGTCAAAGAGCCTGCAAGAAACCCCACAATAGGGGAAGGAGATTACCGTGAAAGCTGAGTGGCACCAGTGGTGCAGGAGAACAGGGCCTCGCAGGCTAGAAGCACCAGGATTTTCTAAATAACGTAACTCATAAGAACATAAGCAGAGCCCTGCTGGATCAGGCCAAAGGCCCATCTAGTCCAGCTTCCTGTATCTCACAGTGGCCCCACCAGATGCCTCTGGGAGCGCACGAGACTAGATCTCTGTTTCATGATACCACTCCCCTGCCTCTGGCCCTTGAAGTACCCCGGTTTTAAGCCTGGAGATGACACATCTCGATCATGGTTTGTCACCTGGGATGGACTTTTCCTCCAATAATCTGTCCAATCTCCTTTTGAAGGCATCCAGGGCAGATGCCATCACCACATCCTGTGGCAGTGAGTTCCACAGACTAACAACACACTTACCCTTACAACATTGTGCAGCACCCTATTCGGGCATCTTTGTTCTTCGTTTACCCACAACCCTCACAGTAACAGGGAAAGCAACCAGTATTTGCCCCAGGATTTTTCTGAAAGCTACTGTAACGCAAAGCATCTGGGGGGTGGGGGGGAGATTGTTTAGCCTTGAACCAGCAGTTAAGAGCCATTAGCTTTACAGAAGACCTGCTCCTGATAGAAACCTCATCTGGGGATCTGCAGTGATAACAGATGCTGTGTTTTCCAATTCGCCTGGGTTGTCCCTCGCCATGGACAGGACTCTTGCAGAAGGAAATTTTGTACATTTAGTGCAGCGCTACTGAACATGGTGGCTCAGTGGGCTAGAGTACTGAAACTGCCGGCTGCAAAGTTGGCAGCTCGGCGGTTCGAATCCCGGGTGCCAAGCAGCTCCTGCCAACCTAGCAGTTCAAAAGCATATAAATGTAAGTAGATAAAAGTACTGCCTTAAAAAGTGGGAAGGTAAACAGTGTTCCATGTGCAGAAATGTGATAAGCTATGGCGGCCAGATGGCCACGGACTTGCACAACACTGGCTCTTTGGCTTGAAAACGGAGAACACCGCCCCTAGAGTTGGACACGACTAGCATGCAAGTGTGGGGAAAAACCTTCACCTTTTTACTGAATGTCAGCTCTAGAAGGTTCCGAGTACTTACTGTGTGTGTGCACATTAAACCAATGTGTGCAATCACAGAAGACCACAAAGAACCAACATGTGATCACAAGGTACAAAATGCAACTGGGATGCAACGTTCAGGAGACTCCAGAACCCATCCATTGAGGGAATGAACTTACAACAGGCATACCCAAAGTCAGGCCCAGGGGCCAAATGCGGCCCGTTTTCAAATTTCGAGCGGCCCACGGCCTCTTCTCCCACTGGCTCAGCCTGTCACGCATCCCCGCCAGCTGTCCCCTCCCCGTACTGGATGGAGACGTCAGCTTGCAGTTTTATTGTTTGCCTGCCCTCCCTGGCTCCATCTGTGTCTCCCCCCAACCCCAGCCACCTGCCCCCGGCTCCGTGGCTGCAGCGCCCTCCCCACCTCCTTGCATGTCCTAGAGCAGGGGTGCCCAAACTTTTTGTAAGGAGGGCCAGATTTGGTGGCTGAGAATGTGTCAAGGGCCGGTTGCTCCCCGACCCTGCCACCCCACTGCAAGCCCCACCCACTGACCCATAAGCCCCACCCACTGACCCCTTGCAACCCCACCCGCAGGAAGGAAGGTGGGGACCAAGGGAGGGAGGGAGGGTGGGAGGTGGGGACCAAAGGGAGGGAGGGAGGGGCAGTCCAGCCAGCCGCGGGCCACTCAGAATGGCCTGACGGGCCGGATTTGCCCCCCCCCAAGGCCGGACTTTGGGCAGGCCTGTCCTAGAGGCTTGTCCAAAGTCTGCCCTGGGGGGGGGGGCAAATGTGGCCGAATAGTCGGCCCCCACACATTTTCACCTCACCAAATCCGGCCCTCCTTGCAAAAAGTTTGGACACCCCTGACTTACAACCTGTATAAATATAGGTAAGTTTTCTCTGAATTCTTTGAGCGGTTTTATCTCATTTTAGGTCCCTCCAGTCTTGTAAGACTCTTTGTTACTTGCATTGTTTCTCACTACACCTCTTTTTCCCCGTTTGCACATTGCTTGTCTATATTGGTTCCCTCTTAACTTTTCTTTCACAGGCCCTTGCCAGAGGAACAAAGAACCTGTTTGAATCCAGGAGCCCCGTGGCGCGGTGGCTAAATGTCTGTCCTGCAGCTAAAACTGTGCTCACGACCTGGGGTTCAATCCCAGGTAGACGGCTCAAGGTTCACTCAACCTTCCATCCTTCCGAGGTCAGTAAAATGAGTACCCAGCTTGCTGGGGGGGGGGCAATATGTAGCCTACATACTGTAATTAAACTGTAAACCACCCAGAGACTACTTAAGAACATAACATAAGAACATAACATTGACACCTACTTGAAGTGGCATGGGGCGGTATACAAGCAGAACACTTTGCTGTGCTTTGAATAATTTTCCAAATTCCCTCTTGCAACACGGTGACCTACTGACATGGCCCCAGGTGATCTCTAAAGCAGCCCTCTCCCATGCAAGCCCGTCTGGGTGTCTGAGATCTGCTGGTTATCTACGGACTTGCACAACATTGGCTCTTTGGCTTAAAAACAGAAATGAGCACTGCCCCTAGAGTCAGACACGACTTTACCTTTTTACAGCAGTTAAACCACTGCGGCACGAGGTTCTTTAAGAGAGGATCTCCTGTACTGTTGATCCCAGAATCTGGACCTCCTTACCAAAGGGAAACTGGATTTGCCCTCACCTGCTACCCTTTGACCTGCAAGGGGGTGGGGGACTCTTCATTAAGGCAGGGCCTTTGTTAGTTCAATTATTTCCAACCCCTGATGTACTGGTTTTCTCACTCCTTAAGAGGTAACTATTAGAACATAAGAACATAACATAAGAAGAACCATGGTGGATCAGGCCAAAGGCCCATCTAGTCCAGCTTCCTTTATCTCCCCTGCATCTGGCCCTTGAAGCACCCTGGTTTTAAACCTGGGTGGAGATTACACATCTCCATCATGGTTTGTAACCTGGGATGGACTTTTCCTCCAGGAATCTGTCCAATCCCCTTTTGAAGGCATCCAGGCCAGATGCCATCCCCACATCCTGTGGCAGGGAGTTCCACAGACTAACAATGTGCTGGGTGAAAAAATATTTTCTTTTGTCTGTTCTTATTTTCCCAGCCCTCAATTTGAGTGTATGTCCCCTAGTTCTGGTATTTTGTGAGAGGGAGAAGAGCTTCCCTCTATCCACTTTACTCATTCGTACTGCAATCCAGAGATTTCCAAGTGCTTTGGATTGAATTCTATTTTAATTATACGAGTTTAATGCTTTTGATATCTGTAACTCCTTGTATTTCGGCTATTATTTATTTACACCGTAAGCAGTTCAGGCAGAAAGGCCGCCGTTGTTAGGTATCATCCTGTTATCTCTGACTTAAAACAAATGTTCAGATCAGGGGCCGTTCTACAGCTACAACTCATATTGACACTACCAAAATAGCAAACTCACATTTTATTTTGCGTGGAAATAAACTATACAAAATTGTTTCCTCTTTTTTTCACCCAAAAATATCAGCAGAAAATTCTCCATGTGACCTTGACAACTCCCCCCCACACACACAAACAAAAAACGACATGGCCTCTCATTTGCTCTTAAAACATATTAAATTTACAGTTAAATTCCTACCCTGTAGACAAGACAGGAGCTAGTAAAAATGTCCATACAGATTTGACTGAACCTAGTTCTAGATAATCCTGGAGTATTGTGTTTTTTTTTTAAACAAGATAGCTTAATTTCTGTGCGCACTTGTCCATCCTTAAAATCAGGAAACTTTTAAGAACGGTGTAATCCAAAGACCGCAAAACTAGCTCAATGAAACTGAAATGAACATGTCTAGATACTAACACTTCGCCACAGCTGCTGACTGGGGTTCAAGTCCAGAAAGGAGGTCTGTGCAAGCTTTTTGAGTTAAGGATTGCTCACAGGTTCACCTTCCCATCTCGGTTTATCCATTTAGACACAAACTTAATTCCAAGGCTAAGGAAGGAGTCAAAAACAGCAGTTGGAGAAATGACTTTTTGGGATGACAAGTTTCAAAAACCACCACCCAGCATGGCAGGGGAGTTAGGTAGGTGGGTTAGCCTCCTGAGTAGAATTGTCCAATAATTTTAACTTTTCCAGGCCAGTATACAGATCAGTGCATGGCTTAGGCCAGCTTTCAAAAACAATTCCAGTCGTTCATGTAAATCCAGAATGTTTGCTCAGGTTTTCCTGCATGGGAGGGCACAATAATCAGAAAGTTTGAAACAACCAACCAGGTTTTTCTGCTGTCTTTCCAAATAATAATAATAATAATAATAATAATAATTTTTTTTGCACTTTCTGGAGCACAGATACAGCAGTGCCTACAAAAATCAGTGGCCCCTGTTAATCTCATCATCCCCAAGTGACAAAAAAAACAACTTTATTTCATCAGATGAAAGGACACGAGGGGGGGAGAGAGAGAGAGAATGAGAGAGATAGGTGTACATTGGAACAGATCATCCATTTTTTAAATGGAGGTTGAGCTGGGTCAACAGCTTGGGGCTTGTTGAAAGACACATGCCTAAAATTGAAAAATGTCCCCACAGATTCATTATGCCTCCGAGTCCTCCCCTTTTTAAATCAAAGCGAAAGGATCCATCACGGACAGGTTTCTTGCCTGCCCTTCCTTCTCAACCCCACTAAGTCCCTTCTGTCGCTTCGGAAGCATTCGAAGGAGGGAAGTCGTCCGGATACTCTCCTTTCTCCGGGTACAGTTTGATGTAGGTGTCCACCATTAAATCCAAGTCGTGCTTAATATCAAAGTTTATGTTGAGCAAAGCCAGGTGACCGGACCTCTGTTCGGTCAGCGTGTTCCTCAGGTAGGCCTTCAAGCGCCTTCGGCCGATTTCATACTTCTCATTCTCTACCTTCATGCCCGGAAGGATGCACAGAACTTTCAGCAAGGCGTAGACATTGGGGAAAAACTTGATGTCGGGCAAATGGAGGGTTTCGTAGATGGTGGTGGGCAGGTCGATGTCCTTCCCCCGGTGCTTCCACTTGATTCTCCAGCAGTGGAGCTCAGCGGAGAGGGTGTCCGGGTTGGTGAGGTCGTTCTTGTACATATCGGCGTGATGTTCTTCAGAGGTATTAAATTTCAGCTGCCCCATGACCGAGGGCACTAGAGAGAGACACTTCAACGCTCGGAGGTGCTGCTCGGAGAAGATGTCCTTCAGCTCCTGAATAATGTGCTCCACCACTGGGATGCTGAGGGCCTCCTTGTAGTAGTTTTCGGGGGTTATCTCCGAGTCCGTGTTTCCTTGCTGGGCTCGGCAGAATTTCCCTGGGAGCTTGACAGGGAGGTCCAGCTTCATGGCCAGGTTGGTGGCCTCCTCGAACCAGAATTCGTGGTAGACCTCGATGTTCTCCATCACCTCGTTCAAGGAATGCAAGACGGCCGTTAAGCTGCTGGCCGCGAAGAAGATGTCGGACGTCTGGCCCTGCAGGTTCTTCCCGAAGGCCCGGGTGAAGGAGAGAACGTTCTTGATGATCACCACCGTCACTACAAAGTCGAAGCTGGCCAGCACGGTGGAGAGGAGGTAAGCCCGGCCAGCCACCGGGCTGCTCCACCTGACAGAGGTGTCGTTGATGCTGTCCAGGCACAGCACGAAGGCCTGCAGGAGGTCCGCCGCGATCTCGAAGGTATCGTGCCGGGAGGTCCACGGGGAGCGGACAATTTCCTTCAGCTCCTTCCCTTTCTCCTCGCTGTTCTGGAAGAGGAGGGAGATGACGCTGTCCAGATCGGAGAGCAGCGGAGGGGACTGCTGGAAGAACGAGCAAACGTCCTCGATGGTCCCGAGAGCCAAAGCGACCCCCAGGACCGGAATGGATTTGGCCAGCCATATGTTTAAGGCACAGGAAGCCGGCAGGGTGTAAACCGCTTGGGGGTACTTCTCCAAGATCCTGGTGGCCACCGTCTTCATCTTGGAAGCCAAGCCGCTGGAGACGATATAGGCTTGCCCTCGGCAATACTCCATGTTCAAGCCCCACTTTTCGGTGACGGTCGTGTGGAACTTGACGGCCAGGATCTCGGGATCGGCTTCGTAGGGCAAGAACCCGACAAACTCCTCCCGGAGGTTGTGGCACTCGTCCACGAACCTCACCAGCACCGGCAGGGACTCCTCGCCGGCGAGGTCAACCAGCTCCTCCGTGACGAGGGAGAAGAAGTGGGAATCCCGGACCTCCCGGAGGGTCTCCTCCCGGACGCAGGTCTCGCACACCTCCAGCATCTGCTTCTGCTGAGCCTTGGGGCAATAGGCCAGGTTGACGGCGGCGGTCTCGAACCGCTTCCGCAAGACCTCGTCTCCGGCGTTGATCCGGAATTCCAGGAGAGACTGGAAGTTGTCCGGCGTGAAGATACCTTCGGGGAGCTCGTCGGCGTTGTGCCCATCCAGAGGGATGTTCTGCTTCCCCATCAGGATGAGAATTTCGAATAAAGATTTCAGGTAGTCTTTATTTTCCCTCTCCTCTTGCGTTAAAGGGACTTCGGCGTCTGCCGGCTCGTCGGCCCCTTCGTCGGAGGCTGGGTTCGGGAGGTCGTTGTCTGCCGGCTCTTGGTTGGTCTTTTCTTGTTCAAAAGCTTCATCGCCTAGGAGGAAAGGGCATGGGAAAGCACCGTTAGGGCAGGATGTCTGTGAAGATTCTCAGTCATCCAGAAGCTGAGTCCTGGCAAGTGGGCTTGTTTCCTGGAGGGATCGGAACGTTTCGCTGCTCATCCAAGTAGCTTCATCAGGCTGACTTCCGACTGAAGAAGCTACTTGGATGAGTAGTGAAACGGTTCGATCGCACAAGAAAACAAGTCAAATTGTCAGGACTCAGCTTCCGGATATTAGGGAGAATAAATGGGAGGCAGTGTGCTGTTGTGTGTCAAGTGGCAGCCTAGGACTCAAGAAGGGATTTTATGGATTTTTTTTAGGAAGAACAGCACAGTAGGATTATTATGTGCAAGTCAGCAAATTATTTGTGCAGGTGGATGAGCAACATTAAGGATTCTTTTAAAAGAGGGAAGTAATTGATAGAACAACATGAAAAGTTGAGAATTTTAAATCAGGCAGATATATACAGTATATCATCATGGTACGTCTGTGAAGATTCCCAGTATCTGGATGAGGTCATCTGAAAGTCAAGTCATGGCAACTGGACTTCTTTTCTTGTGAGATCGAAACGTGTCACTGCTCATCCAAGTAGCTTTGTCAGACTGATGAAGCTACTTGGATGAGTAGTGAAATGTTTCGATCGCACAAGAAAAGAAGTCCAGTTGCCATGACTTGACTTCCAGATTTAGGACAAGACTTCTAGCCACACTGCTTTTAAAGATACCGATGCCCCCCAAACCACTCTGGTACAGTAAGGCCCCCTTATTTATTTATTTTATTTTTACACTTATACTGTATACCGCACCAATTTCCTAAAGGGAACTCTGGGCGGTTCACACAAAATAATAAAAGAATTAAAACATGAGAACTTGACACGACACCAGCATCTGCTGATTCACTTATCTACAGTCTGAACATGTTAGTAGAAAAATCCCCAAAACACTTATTTCTAGATATGAAATAACACGGACTGGCCACTAGATAGCAGCAGAGAATATATGTTATTTGCTATCAAAACAGTGTTCACTGTACAGTAGGACCGCCGCGGATAAGAGCAAATGTTCTTATGTGGGTTGACGGTGGCAATAGGGGTGGTGGGGCACTGGGACAGCTTTCGCCCCGACACCCCCCAAATGGCAAGAAGGAAGGAAAGTTTTTTCTTTGCGTGGCAAGGACTAAAAGAAAAAAACTTTATTCCTCCCTTGCCGCCGCTACCACGGGCCAGCCAGAGGGTGCCTGGGTGGCCTGCAGCAGCAGCAAAAACGAAGGAGGAAAATTAAAAATAAAACTTACCACTGGCCAACCTGAGTGGGAAATCCAAAGGCCAGTTGGCTGAATGGGTCTTTAAAGTCCTCACCTCACTCCTCTGGAGGGTGCCTGGCTGTAAGGTTTGTTTTTTTTACTACTGTGACCACTGACGCCACCAGCCAGGCACCCTCCGGAGGAGTAAGGCAGGGAGGGACGTGAGACCTGGTCCGATCAAAGCCTCAAGGATGTAAAACACCTGCTGGCCTCGTCTATTGAAAGCAAGGGCACTGGGATGGATCGTGCTCAGCAGCATTCCTAATCCAGAAGCATTAAAAGCATGCCTTCCGAGTAGAGATGGGCACGAAACGAGCAATTTTTCGTTTCCGTTTTTCCGTTTCGTTACGCGACGAAAACGAAAACGAAAAATTTTCAAAACAAAACGGAAACGAAAAATTTTGCCGTGTTTTTCGTTTTCGTTGCGGCAAGTACATTGAACTTAAAAGAATGCTAACGAAACAGCAAGTTTTCGTTTTCGTTTTCTCGGTTCGTTACGTACGAAAACGAAAAATTTGAAAGAAAAAACCCAACGAAAACGAACACGAACCGAAACGGACCCCTAAACGACCAAACGACAAACGAAACATCATTTTTTTGAGTCGTGCCCATCTCTACTTCCGAGTATTAACCTGTTACCTCCTCGCCCTGCAATATTACCCCTCTACACCTTGCACGGGGTGCCTTTAGGAAGAGAGAAGTTTAAAAAGGGAGAAGTCTTTCTAAGGCAGCAGGCGCTGCAAGCGCCGGCCCACTTACTCTTCTGCTGCTTCAGCGTTCGTATCTCTTCTTGACTCTGCAGAAAGAAAATGAAAGAAAAGGAGGGGGGAGGGACAAGACATAAGTCAGATGTCTGCAAAAGAAAAGGACTCAAGTTATAAACGCAAGTCTTTCCAGTCCCAGCATCGAAATCAACCGAGCCGAGGGAGGACAATCACACATATCCAAATAGGAAGAGAGAGGGTTTCTGCGCTCGTGGTAGAACATCCTCCTCCTCCGACCTTGCCGTGTCCTCTTGCTTTTCTGAAAACTCCACATAGGGAAGGATGCACGGAAGTGGCAGGGCCCCCCCCAAACATATTAGAACCAACAAACCACACTGGCTGCCCTAAATTTGGGGACAAGAAAATTCAAGGGAGGCACAGTTGCAGCCAACACTTGTAAATGTCCTTTCCTGGCGACGCCACGGAAAGACACCTTTCATTGATTCCCCAGGCAAATCAGGACCACATCACAGCCACACCAGCAAGGCCACGGCTAATGGCCCATACTTAATGGGCGTTGGGAAGGGTTGCATAGGTGGGACTTTAACACAACTCAGCCCATTGTCCACCTAACGAGTCTATCCATGCCACTGTCCACCTAATGAGCCTATTCAGACCAGGGTGGGGTGAAACCAAGTTGAACTATAAATTGGAAGCCTCCCACCAATTTTCCTCAGACGGATGAAGCTACTTTTATGAGCCACAAAACTTTTCAATGTCACAAGAAAACAAGCCCCGTTGCCACGACTCGACTTTCTTCATAAGGGCACCTCCCTTATGAAGAAAGGCTAAAACATTTGGGCCTCTTTAGTCTGGAAAAAAGGTGCTTGAGGGGGGATATGATTGAGACATACAAAATAATGCAGGGTATGAGTAAAGTGGATAGAGGGAAGCTCTTCTCTCTCTCCCAAAATACCAGAACTAGGGGACATACACTCAAATTGAGGGCTGGGAGAGTAAGAACTGACAAAAGAAAATATTTTTTCACCCAGCGCGTTGTAAGTCTGTGGAACTCCCTGCCACAGGAGTTGGTGATGGCATCTGGCCTGGGTGCCTTCAAAAGGGGATTGGACAGATTCCTGGAGGAATAGTCCATCCCAGGTGACAAACCATGATGGAGATGTGTAATCTCCAGGCTTAAAACCAGGGTACTTCAAGGGCCAGATGCAGGGGAGTGGGATCAGGAGACACATCTGTAGTCTCATGCGCTCCCATAGGCATTTGGTGGGGCCGCTGTGAGATACAGGAAGCTGGACTAGATGGGCCTTTGGCCTGATCCAGCATGGCTCTTCTTATGTTCTTATGACTTCTGGACAGATGTTAAAAGAGAAACTATCAAGCCTTCTGGATTCCCTAGGTGAAATTTGCTCAAATGAATAAGTACTTTGCTCAAAAGCCCAAGGCTGCAGGAGGTTTCAGGAGCCATCTTAAGAACAAGGCGCTACCCTGTTCTCAATACTTGAACATCTCTTAAATGTGCTGAACTGTATATTATCCCTCATAACTGTAAGCCGCCTTGGGTCCTTTTCCAAGGAGAAAGGTAGGGTAAAAATACTCTAAAACAAAATAAAAATAAATAAATAAGCCAAGCCCATGATTTGCGGATGTCTGCCTAGGACTTCTGTGATTAACGACCCAGGAAACCAGTGTAAGGGTTTGAGTTCCTACAAATGAGGGGCTTCTACATCCTCGTGGCGCAGTGGTTAAATGCCTGTACTGCTGGCAAAACTGCGCTCACGACCTGTGGTTCAATCCCAGGTAGCAGGCTCAAGGTTCACTCAGCCTTCCATCCTTCTGAGGCCAGTAAAATGAGTACCCACCTTGCCGGGGGAGGGGGGGGAATGTGTCACCTGCATTACTGTAATTAAAAAACTATAAACCACCCAGAAGCTACGTGAAGTGGTATGGGGCGGCATATAAGCAGAACAGTTTGCTTTTTGCTTTTTTTTCCTTAAAATTCCAGGAAAGAAAGTTTTGGCTCCTCTTTTAAGAGGGGCCAATCCACATTTTTTTTCCACCCGCTACAGAGTGAAACCTACAATGGTTCTTGACTGGGGAAGAAGGAAAACATAGATCTAGTGAGGCCGGGTGCTGAGAAATTGCTGCGGGAGAGACTGGAGAACGTCCTAGAGGAAATGGTTTGTAACTGGGATTACACTCCATCATACTTTCCGAGGGTCGTAGTTTTATCATTCGCCGTGGCTTAGGAGCTCAGCCAGCATGTTATCCACCGGCAGCCGCTGCGGCGCAGTTATCTCAATCCAAAACAGACCTACCAGCTCCTTAATCCGTTTTCTGTGTCTGCTGTGAGGGTTGTTCAAATGACTCGTCAGGTCAAAAAGGGTTGGCACGGCGTTGTCTCGTAAAACTGTCCTGTAGGGGCTCTGCAAAAGAAAAGAAAAGTTCTTGCTTGCACATCGGCTGGGGGGGGGCTCCCTTATGAGGAAAGGCTAAAACATTTGGGGCTCTTTAGTCTGGAAAAAAGGCGCCTGAAGGGGGGGGTATGATTGAGATGTACAAAATAATGCAGGGCATGAGTCAAGTGGATAGAGGGAAGCTCTTCTCCCTCTCACAAAATACCAGAACTAGGGGACATCCACTCAAATTGAGGGTTGGGAGAGTGAGAACAGACAAAATAAAATATGTTTTCACCCAGCACATTGTTAGTCTGTGGAACTCCCTGCCACAGAATGTGGTGATGGCGTCTGGCCTGGATGCCTTCAAAAGGGGATTGGACAGATTCCTGGAGGAAAAGTCCATCCCAGGTGACAAACCATGACGGAGATGTGTCATTTCCAGGCTTAAAACCTGGGTACTTCAAAGGCCAAATGCAGGGGAGTGGTATCAGGAGACAGATATCTAATCTCGTGCGCTCCCAAACGCATCTGGTGGGGCCGCTGTGAGATACAGGAAGCTGGACTAGATGGGCCCTTGGCCTGATCCAGCAGGGCTCTTCTTAGGTTCTTATTGTTTCTGTTACTTGTCAGCCGTTTTTGTTAACTGGGGAGAAGCAAGCCCAAGAGGAAATGAGCTGGCGCAGAAGGATGATTTCTGAGACCAACATATCATCCCACAATTGGCCTTGGAAAAACAGACAAAGCATCAAGAGAGCACAATATTGATATTTTAGAATTCAGCTTGGGATTTTTGCAGAACTCTTTATCGGTCAAAGCGAAGCCCGAGGAGTTCAGTCGGCATTATGATTGCTCAGAACAGCCGAGAACTCTGAGAAGCACCACGTCACCGAAGAAGATTCAAGGAATCACGGAGTTGCAAAGGGTTGACAAGGTGATTGTGTCCAAACTCCTGCTCAAGGCAGGGATCCAAATCAAAGCAGATCTGCCCGAGGGTTGTCTAAATCTCTCGCGAAGGTCGTGTTGGAGCACCCACCGTCTCTCAAGGTCATGAGTTCCACTGCTGTGCTGCTCTAACAGCTAGGAAGTTTCCCCCCCCCCCCCCGATATTCAACTGAAATCTGGCTTCCTGTAACTTCAGCCCTTGGCTGCATGTCCTGCATTCTGGATTAATCAAGAACAGATCCTCCCTCTCCTCTAGATGACACCCCTTCAACTATATGAAAAGTGCTCTCCTATCGCCCCATCGGTCTTCTTTTCTATAGGCTAAACATGCCCCGTTATTTCACTCCTTCCTCAAAGGGCTTCGTTTCCAGCCCCTGGATCATCCTTGTCGCTCTCCTCTGAACTTGTTCCAGTTTGACAACATCCTTCTTGAATTATGGTGTCCAGAACTGGACACGATACTCAAGTCGAGGCCTAACCAGTTCCTAATAGAAGGGGATCCAGAGGATCACTGGATCTGTGGAACTCCCTTCCAGAAGAAGTGGTGACAGCTGTCAGCCTTGACAGCTTTAAGAAAGGATTGGACATGTTCATGGAGAACAAGGGCTATGATTATGGATGCCTAAGGACAACCTCCGGGTTGGAGAGACAGGCAGGATATCTCTCAATGCCATTTGCAGGGAATCGTAAGCAGGTGAAGACATCTGCTTGGGAATACCCTGAAGCAAATGGTGAGCCACTATGTGAGACAGAATGCTGGACTGGATGGGCTGTGGCCTGTTCCAGCAAGGCCGTTCTTATGATGAGCACCTCATGGAACTTGGAAATTATACTTCTGTTAATGCAGACTAAAACAGCATTTGCCTTTTTTTTTTTTTTAGCTAACACACACTGTTGGCTCATATCTACCTTATGATCTACAACACTTCTAAGATCCTTCACACTCACAGTATTAACTGAGCCATGAAGTGAAGCCTGTTTGGTGCAAAATCAGCTGCAGATGGCGGGCAGGAAGAACGTTTTCTGACTGCACGCATTTCGACAAGAATCTAGCTCGCTGACAAGCGTTATGAGCAACAGCTGTCAGCCTGCAGGTGTTCTAAGCGAAATGGGGCCATTCCCAGGGGATGCGAGAGTGTCATGCAGGCGGGTTCAGCTCTCGGTGGTGTGTACTTGACGGTTTGTGTCCCCATACAATGGACAACACAGTTGGACACCAAATCAGCTGGCACGTACAGTTCCTACACCAGCCGTTTCTCAGAGGGCTGCAAGGGGCACCCACAGCGTTTAAGATAAAATCAAACACCAGATAAATAGTGTAGATGGAAGGCAGCTGCCTCTTCTGCACGTAGGCAACTGAGCTCCCTTGACAATTTAAAACATTGTTCTAAAAACAACGAAGACCGTAAAATGCATTTGAGATGGAATTTCTCCCACCAGAGTGCCAAGGAAGAGTATTGAAATCTAGTATTTCCAATGAGAAGGCCCCGCCATCTTTTTCCTGACAATATATGCCATGAAAGTCTCCCAGATCATCAATCTGGGCCTGCATGATTCCTGATTGAAATAACCTAGGGAGACCTAAAAACGCAGCCAAGAACAGGTTAGGCACGCACAGAAGAGCCGGTGGGAAACCCACTCAGTCTGGTTCATTGCAAAACCTCAGAGCTTAAAATGCTATCAGAGAAGAGCCTGGCAATTACCTACTTGCAATAAATCAAGTCCCAGAAAAGCTCTTTATCTGATAAGATGCTCATGCCAATGAATTCTCTTCCATATTTCACGCAGGATGAATAGCCAAGTTGGGGGGGGGGGGGAACAGCAAGCGTTTTGTCGGGGAGCCCACAAAATCAGCAAGTGTAAGGACCACTTCAACCCTGCACATCCTTCCCTAGGCCGGGCCTCCAATATGCTTATTCGTGCTGATCTGAAACAAACTTTTACAAAGGGGAGTGCAACAGATTTGGGGAGCAGGAGATGCAGGAGAGCAGAGGCAACCGGGGGGGGGGTATCTGCACCTCTCTAGTTAGAAACAGAGATTATGAGTGGTGCTTCCCTCCACTTACACTTCTGCATATCATGGAGGTCTCGAAATGTTTAGCACAGAGTCTGTAATGCTTGTTCAGTTGGTCCGGTGTCTTATCTTCCAGGTCAGCCCGTCGGCAGTTCTCAACCCACCGCTGGCATCTGCAAGAGACAGGTTTAAGAACAAATGCAATAGGGTCGCAATATTTGCAGGGGATCAGTTCCAAGGACTCCCCCATCCCTGCGGATCCCCCCCCCCCACACACACACACATTTATACACATTTCCAGTGTTTATTACCAGCACTGCTCACTAGAGGGAGGCAGAGACAAGGAGATATATACCAGGCCTGCCCAACAGGTAGACCATGGGCTACCAGTAGCCCGTGAAGGGTTCAAAAGTAGCCCGCCAGCCATCAATAAAAAACGAGAGGGGATAAGTTCTCCACCTCTACCTCCCCCACCCCAAGGACCACCACTGCCCCAGCAAAGCTCTGGGTCTGCCAGCCCACTATCTCAGCCGAGCGGGGCAGTTCAAGGGCCATGGCACAGTCCCCTGCTTTCCCTACTGGCCAGATGATTGGCGTGCCACTGTCTCGTGACCAATTGAGTTGCTGGTGCAGAGCAGAGGAAGGGGAATGGAGGGGACAGCAAGGGGCAGGGTCACGGGCATGCCCACTTCCTTTGCGTGCATGGTCAGCCTTACCATAGGAATGCATTCAAATTTGTTCCCTCCAGAAAGAATTAATTGATTTTCAATGCGTTCCTATGGGAAACTGTTGCTCTACTTACAATTTTTTTTTTACTTATGAGCATATGCTCAGAACAGATAAAATTCATAAGTAGAGGTTTTAGTGTCGTAGCCCTCAGGCACTTTCATCTGGAAAAAGTAGACCTCGGTTTGTTCAAAGTTGGACAGCCCTGATATATACAGTACAGTGGACCCTTGTTTAACAAAAAGCTTGTATAACATAAAATCTGTACAAAATAACAAATTCCAGAGATAGGGGAAATTTGTTTAACATAATCCCCTATGGGGAAAATCCATACAACATAAATATGGGATTACTCCATTTTCAATGCATTCCTATGGGAATTTGTATAAAGGAAAATTTGCTTAACATAATTTCATTTGGGATGAATTACAGTAATTCCTTTATACAAGGTACGACTGTATATAAATGCACTCTGGCGCCCTCTAATGGCCATTACTGCTAAATACAGTACATCCAGGAAATGCAAATACAGTACAGTACTGTACTATAAATGCATATTATTTATGGGCTTTTAAATTTTTTATTATTTTCAGGAAGCAGATAAAAAATCAGTGCATAATGACCCCACTGATAAGGGTGTCCTAATAGACTTCCAAAATATATGCTGGAAAAAACTTGATTGCTGGGAGTCCAATAAGCTTGTTCACAGGGAATACCTACCATCTCTTTATGTATTTACACATTTATTTGGTTTATTTATTTGATTTGTATACCTCTCACCTATCCTGGACTCTGGACAGTGAACAGCAAAGGTAGAAAAGACAAAACAGAAAACAACTGAACAAAAACACACACAATATTTATGACTTACAAAATAAATCAGATGTCAAAAAGGGAGAAACATCACCAGTAACCAAATAAAAAAAGAAAACAGAAAAAGCAACAGAAAAAAGAAAGAAAAGATCAAGATGAGCATTAGAAAGAACATTATCAACTATCTGAGTTATGGCCTAAGACAGTGATGGCAAACCTTTTAGAGACCGAGTGCCCAAACTGCAATTCAAAACCCACTAATTTTTTTTGCAAAGTGCTAATACAGCAATTTAATCTGTATACAGGTGGCTATGAAGGGGCAATGTCGGGTGCCCACAGAAAGGGCTCTGAGTGCCACCTTTGGCACCCATGCCATAGGTTCGCCATCACTGGCCTAAGAAGTAATCAGGGAAAGTGAATCTATAAAGCCATGGATGTTGTTGGTGTTTAAATGCTTGCAGTGAGGATGGCAGGCAGACTTTTGCAAACTGCTGGTTCCAAAGTCAAGAAGCAACTGCTGAGAGGGCCTGATTCCTAATCTGCCTTTCCATCACCACCACTACCATCGTCTTTCTCCACCTGGACCAGCAGCTGTCTATGCTTTGGAGGGCTGGCAGTTCACGCCCTCCGAAAGTCAACATTGTGAGAAAAGTCAGTATCGTTTCCCCTCTCGCTCCGGGAAGTGGCCACTCCTAGAGAGGCCCGAAGGGTTTCTACCCGGAACCGGGCCTTCTCGGTGGCGGCCCCGGCATGTTGGAATAAATTACCGTTGGAGATCAGGATGGCGGATGCTTTGGGGACCTCTGAGCACATTGTGATTTGTTCTGTCTGTACAACGGCTAGCCCCAGCCTTCTCTTGCCGGATTTTGTCTATGTTAGGCTGTTTTGACGTGTAATGTTGATTTTATTCTGACTAGTTTTGTATTTTTATGGTATTATCATTTTTTATTTATTATTATTATTATTATTATTATTATTCTCTGTATTATTTGTATTTTGCTGGGGGTTACTATTTGTACTTTGACCGGGTATTGTAGGTTTGGACAGTTGTTGTTTTTGCAACGTGTTGTACACCGCCCAGAGTTTCCACGGGAAATCGGGCTGTTAATAAGCACAAAAATAAATAAATAAATAAACAAACAAACAAACAAACAAACAAACACTATATGCAAAAAGCCTGGAGAAGGACTCAATATTAAGAATGTCAGATCAATGACTTCTTTTAAGTCAATACCTGACATTAGAGCCACCGTTCATAGTCAACAGTTTTACAGAGATAAAAAAAAAGAGTCCAAAGAGATGCATTGTTAAAACCTCCCCCTATTGAGTAAAATGGCTTTGATTTGATTATTATTCATCGTCCCAAGGAATATTTCAGCCTGCTGAGAGAAAGTGAAAAACAGCAGCATCTCAAGAGAGAAAAACCTCCTCCTGTCTCATTACGGCTGACGAATAATCACCTTGAGACTGGAAGGCGTCCCTGCTAGGAGGCAGATGTGAAATTTTAATTGTTTCCTGGCTACTAAATAGCCCTCCAAAGGCACATTTATCCATTCCAAGTCATGGATCAAGCCATAAAGATTATCAATACGGCAAGGTACTGGAAATAAATCAGACACTATACAGCTGTATATATTTGGACTAAGTCCTTCAAATCTTATAGCTACAACATGAAGCCCCAGTTATGAGGTCACTTCAGGATTGGCAGATTTTCATAACTTCAAATATCAACCCTTATACAGAGATAAGATATACTAAGGGTCTAATAAATTTAAATGTATTAAGTGTCCCCCTAAGGTATCAGCTAAAAAAAATCAAGCCAGCACACTGCATTTTGCAACAGCATGTCAGCTTGAAAACTAGTACATAAAGCCAAGTCTATCACTTGGCAGAGTTATGAAGATTTTTACAAAAACAAGACCATGAATCAACAAGAGGCAGATTTGGATGGATACCGTTATGACATTTTATCCAAATAACTTAAACCTGCAATTTATGCCTGAAAGGTCTTTTGAAAAATCAATTTAAGCAGATTCAAACATCCCAGGAGAAAAGATCTCCCCATATCAACCTCTCCAGGTTTTAAGGCAGTGATGGAGAACCTTTTAGAGACCGAGTGCCCAAACTGCGATTCACAACCCACTGATTATTTGCAAAGTGCCAATACAGCAATTTAACCTGAATACAGGTGGCTGTGAAGGGGCAATGTCGGGTGCCCACAGAAAGGGCTCTGAGTGCCACCTTTGGCACCCATGCCATAGGTTCGCCAACACTGTTTCCGGGATAAGCAAAGAAGTACAAGTAGCAATGCCACTAATGAAGCAACTGGATCAAAGCCAAAAGGATATCTAGCTCCCTGCGTGTACAGAAGCAACAGGAAAGTCCAATGCTGCATGCTGCGTATAATCAGAACAGACTGCAAGTATGAAACAAAATAATTGCAGCTGTAATATTTGGGCTGAGCCAACTAAGTGTTTTATACTGGAATTTCAGAAGAAACAGTATGGTTTTAAAAGTGACGTGAGACACAGCACATGCATTTGGGGACTGTAATGCAAAGTCCACATTATAAAAAGGGGAATTCTTAGAAAACCTGTCAGCCTAACCTTTATTCAAGTCTGTACTCCAAACACAATGGGAGAAGAATAGAAAGCTTCTACACAAGTATCAAGGAGAAAATTGACCCAACTCCATGATCATAGGTGATCATAGGTGACTGAGATGCAAAACATATAAAGAACCACCAAATATTGTCCAAGGAGCTGACCCAAGAGCTTGGAAAAAAGTGAGAGCAACTCGTAAAATTCGTTGAAGTCTGTCCCTATGCTTATTTTACTGCTATTCATCAACCTTAATCTAATTATTTTATATGTTAATCTTTGTACTGTGTGTGTGTGTGTGTGTGTGTGTGTGTGTGTGTGTTGCAAGAAAATGTGAATCTTTTGGAATGTCGTGGTGTTCTGCATTCCAGAGTAGACCCATTTGACCCAATGGAACGTATAAAATTAAATCCCCAAATCCCATTAATTCAATGAACATACTCTACTACTGTGACATATTATGGTAAATAAGCAATAGCATCTCAGTCAGTCTCTGATAAGAATAAAATACAGGAAAAATTAAAACAATCGTTTTGAAGAATTACACACACACACACAAATGCAAGGATGACTTATTCTTTAAAAGGAATCCCTGAATAAAGAAACAACCATTTTAGAAAACAAAGTAAAAACTGCCATCAAAGCAACGGGAAGGAATACACCACAAGAACTAAACAAGAGACCAGTGTCTCCATTTCAAGCTATAGAGATCTATGTCAGCAACTATAGAAAACAAAACATGGGCCCAGAAATTAGAAACATTTAACAAACAGTCCAGCCCCGAAGAAAGGAGAAAAAGCAGTGGTTCTCAACCTTCCTAATGCCGTGGCCCTTTAATACAGTTCCTCATGTTGTGGTGACCCCTTGCCCTGCTTGGAAGAGGCCACAAGCCCCCTTTGGCAGGCCACTGCCACAGGGGGCATAAAGAACTTCTCTTAAGAGTCTACAGGCACCCTCAGCCAATCCCAGCCTCCGGTGCCACTGACTGACATCCCCTCCAACCTATCACACTGTAACTCACTCTTCCCCCCCACTTCAGACCCAAGCTGTATGTGCGTTTTTTCCCCCACTGGCTCATGGTGACCCCTGTGAAACGGTCATTCGACCCCAAACGGGTCCTGACCCCCAGGTTGGGAATCACTGAGCTAAAGACTGCAGTACCTACAAGGCCACCGCAATTATTTCCCATTCAAAAAAAGTGATGCTCAAGTTTTTATTAAAAAAAAAAAAATTTACCAATTCTGCAAAGCACCAGATACTGAATCTGGATTTAGAAAGAGATGAGATACAAGAGATCATATTGCAACTACCCACTGGTTTCCAAACCATACCAAACAGTTTCAGAAATAAATCAGCTTATGTTTTATAGGCTACAGGAAAGCCTTTGATATAATCAACAGAATAGTGAAGGTGGAAGGAGCCTGCAAGGCCATCAGGTCCAACCGCTCACTCAAGCCAGGACTACAAATCCAGGATCCCTGCCAGGTGGTTGCCCAGATTCCTCTTGAAGGCCTCCAGTGTTGGAGTGCTCATCATCACTTCTTGAGGTCCCTGGATCCACTGTGTCGATCATAAAAAGCTAGGGGTTCATCTAAAACAGCATTGGCGAACCTATGGCACGGGTGCCAAAGGTGGCACACAGAGCCCTTTTGGTGGGTACGCGACACCGCCCCCTCACAGCCACGGCACTTCCCCCTCCGCTTGGAGCACGCCACTGAGCTCTGTGCAGAGAGCCGGGGAAGGGGAGGCAGCGGTTTGTGGGCTCCTTTGTAACCCCAGTTTACTCTCCAGCCACAACACTCTGGGCATCCTAAAAGCAGCGTGGATGGAGAGTAAACTGGGGCTACAAAGGAATCCACAAACCGCTGTCCCCCACCTTGCCCGGCTCTCTGCACGGAGTCATTTTGAAATTGCCCACAAGCCACCACCACTCCCCCCTGGCTTTCCTGACGGCGTAGCACCCCATCCGCCTCTCTGCCCGAGGGTGCTGTGGCCGTGGGAATTTCAAAAGCCTGCTCTTTGATCCTTGCTTTCCCAAAAGGGAGCACCCCCCCCCCCGAAGCCATGCTAGGGATTATCAAAAAGGGGATTGAAAATAAAACAATAGTAAGGCCCCACCTGGAGTATTGTGTACAATTCTGGTCAACGCATCTCAAGAAAGACATGGTGGAACTGGAAAAGGTGCAGAAGAGAGCAACTAAAATGATTACTGGACTGGGACAACTCCCTTATGAAGAAAGGCTAAAACATTTGGGCCTCTTTAGTCTGGAAAAAAGGCGCCTGAGGGGGGATATGATTGAAACGTACAAAATAATGCAGGGCATGAGTAAAGTGGATAGAGGGAAGCTCTTCTCCCTCTCATAAAATACCAGAACTAGGGGACATCCACTCAAATTGAGGGCTGGGAGAGTAAAAACAGACAAAAGAAAATATTTTTTCACCCAGCACGTTGTTAGTCTATGGAACTCCCTGCCACAGGATGTGGTCATGGCATCTGGTCTGGATGCCTTCAAAAGGGGATTGGACAGATTCCTGGAGAAAAAGTCCATCACAGGTTACAAACCATGATGGAGATGTGTCATCTCCAGGCTTAAAACCAGGGTACCTCAAGGACCAGAGGCAGGGGAGTGGTATCAGGAGACAGATATCTAGTCTCATGCGCTCCCAGACGCATCTGGTGGGGCCACTGTGAGATCCAGGAAGCTGGACTAGATGGGCCTTTGGCCTGATCCAGCATGGCTCTTCTTATGCTCTTATGTAGCATTTGTAGCCTGGAGCACCACTGTATTTGGGGTAAATTGCCATCTTGGCACTTTGCAAAAAAAAAAAAAGTGGGTTTTGAATTGGCCGTTTAGGCACTCTGTCTCTAAAAGGTCTGCCCTCATTGATCTAAAAGATAAGCTTATCTATTTGCGTGAACTTGATCTAAAGCAGGAGTGTCCAAAGTTGGGCCCTCCAGATGTTTTGGACCACAACTCCCAAAATTCCAAGCCAATGACAAAGGACAGTGAGAGTTGTGGTCCAAAACATCTGGAGGGCCCAAGTTTGGACACCACTGGCTTACAATGTTTGTGTAAATAGTAACTTAATTATTACTACAATTACAAACAAATGTTTAAAAAGTAAACTCTGTAATAATTGTTTGGATACACTATATTTCAGTATGCTAGCTGTGATAATTTTATGCCAAGTCAGATTGTTCATAGTCATATTTCAGGCAAAACTCAAAGAAAAACAAAACAAAAGACACAAAACATGCGGCACCTTAAAGACTAACTTTCATATTTTAATGTAACGTTTCGTGGATACGTCCACTTCTTCAGACATATAGTGGGCGTGTCCACGCAACATTACCTTAAATATGAAAGTTAATCTTTAAGGTGCCACATGTTTTGTGTCTGTTTTTTTTTCTTTGATTTTTGCCTGAAATTCTTGAAAAGACTAAGGCAGGTACCCTTTCTGAAACAGTCATATTTTATGTTCCTAACAGAATGCCTTTCAAGCTGTAAGAGGGGGAAGGGAGCGCTAATGTAGCATTATTTTCAATTTATTGAAAATTTCCGGGTTTTTTTTCCATAAAAAAAGAAAACATAACATGCATAAGAACCCGCTTTGTCTCCTCTTCCTGGAGGGGAATCCGGGATCGGACCCCACGGACGACTCTCCCTCCCTCGACCTGCAGGGACAGCAGGACTTTCGTCGCTTTCCCCATGACACCAGCAAGGGATTCCGAAACCGCGCCGCTCCGTCGGTAGAAACCCAGCCCTCCGGACAAGGAGGGAATGCGAACAACGTGGGAATGCGAACCTGGACACGCACGCGCGTACACATAGACACACACGCGTGTCGCGCAGGAACAGCAACTCGAGGGCACAACTCCCCGACGCGAGTCAACCTGGGTTGCCCGTTCCCCCGTCGCGTACGAACCCGGCTTTCCCGGAGAATCACATAGGAACCCGGCTTTCCCGGAGCGTCATGTCCGAGCGCGGGTTTTCCGCCGCGAACCTGGGGTTACCTTCACGTCACGTGCGAATGCGGGTTTTGCGGCGCGAAATTAGATTTGCCGTCCCGTCACGGGCGAATGCGACTTTTCCGGCGCGAACCTGGGTTTGCCTTCCCGTCACGGGCGAATGCGGGTTTTGCGGCGCGAACCTGGGTTTGCCCTCCCGTCACGTGCGAATGCGGGTTATCCGGCGTTAACCTGGGTTTCCGTTCCCGTCACGTGCGAACGCGGGTTTTCCGGCGCGAACCTGGGTTTGCCTTCCCGTCACGTGCGAGCCCGGGTCTGCCATTGCCCTACACCACCACCCCTACACACACACACACGTGTGTCGCGCAGGAACCGCAACTCGAAGGCACACGACCCCGGCGGCGCGCAACGTCAACCTGGGTTTCCCCGGCGAGTCACGTGGGAACCCGGTTTCTGCCTTCCCGCCTGCCGCGGCCCTGAGCCCGATACACAAAAGCGCTCGCGACCCGTGACTCGCGACTCGCTTAACGTGTGAACCCGCCCCCCATATGTCCAGCTATCCCGTTCCCCGCCCTCCTCCTCCTCCTCCTCGTCTTCTTCCACTGACCGGGCGGGGTCTCGTGGGAATCGGAAGAAGGCCAGGTCGCTCTGGGTGCTCTTGCGGGTGCAGTTCGGGGCGGCGCAGAAATTCGGCATCCTCGGGAGGAAAGGCCGCCTTCAAACGCCCCGCGCGCGCCGCCACCCACCGGAGGGGAAGCGGAGGAGGGGGGAGCAGGAGGACTCGCCGCCACCGCCTCCTTCCCACCATGCACCGCGGCCCCGGGGCCGCTCCGCCAACCACCATCGAGAGGGACGCCTGCGCAGGCGCAGCCGCCACCGCCGCAGACGCCTCCCCTGGCCTTTCTTTCCCTCCAGAGGCGCTCTATAGAGGTAGGGGGAAAAGACAAAGAGAGCGCTAGCTTATCACCTCCGATACCCGTAGGACACCCCCCCCACCTTGCAATACAAGCCAAAGGGAAAGGAGGGAACAAGATGCTTTTTTTAACCGTAATCCGATAAGGGCCGTGTTTTGCAATCCATCCTGTTTCTGAAGGGTAATAATGTTGGACGAGAGCAGAGAGGATAAACAACAGCAGGGACTGAATTGCTTCTTGCAACACTCTACTGTACTCTTCTTGAAACTAGTGAACCATCTATCTTGAGCTCAGCTTAGGGCGATGCCTTTTTCTTTTGTTTTGCCCTTTTCACGAAAAGTTCAGTCCGAGAACGGCCAAGTGAAAGCGCAGTTCGCTTGCCTTGTTCACCTTCGGTGCAGCCAATCATTAACCGGAAGTGTTATACCATACATAATAGAATTGCAATGTTATGGCTTAGACCCCCTATACGCAGCTCTAGCACGACTGCGACTGCGCAACTCTTGTTTGCCGGCGTGCCTGTTAGACGGCGCAAGGCTCCTCTCTTGGCGTGCGATATTTTAATGCGCCTGCGCCTTAGGAGGAGCCGGCGCTTGAACGGGGCGCGCATGCGTATGCAGAGCACTGAAAGCATGTTGGTTGTCGTAACGGTGAAAGCAATAACGGGAAATGTGACGCCAAATCATACCATAGTTACGAAGTAACTAGTTACAAATAACTTGCGATGTGTGCCAAGAATGTAACGAAGTTACATTGTAATAACTAGTTCGAAAAAGTTGTGCAGTTGTATAACAAAATAATGCTATCTAGTTATATACAGAAGAAACTTTAAAAAATGATTTTGCTGAAGGTTTCTCCCCTTTTTTCACTTGCGAAGAAGATGCTTCTCAACTTTGTGTTTTTGATATTCTACAGGTTAAAACGTCAGAGAAATATTTGTATTTTCCCAGCTTGTCGGTGATGACATGTGACAGATGGACCAAATGATTTCCACAAACAGGACAAATTATAATAATTATGGCTGTTGCAAAATAATGAGTATTTCAACAAAATCGTTTTGAATAATAATGATAGAGAAGTTTAAAAGGATTTTTGGCAAACACCAAATCCATGTTTATTTTAAACCCACAAACACATTAAGGCAGAGACTTGTCCACCCAAAGGACCCGATACCAAAACATAAAAGGAGCAATACAGTATATGCCAGTGATGGCGAACCTTTTAGAGACCGAGTGTCCAAACTGCAATTCAAAACCCACTAATTTTTTTGCAAAGTGCCAAAACAGTAATTTAACCTGTATACCGGTGGCTATGAAGGGGTGATGTCGGGTGCCCACAGAAGGGGCTCCGAGTGCCACCTTTGCTACCCGTGCCATAGGTTCGCCAACACTGGTATATGCGGTCCAATGCAGTGAGGAGTGTTCAGACCTCTACATTGGAGAAACTCAACAGCCATTCAACAGAAGGATGGCCCAACATAGGAGGGGTAACAGCTCAGGACCAGAATCAGCAATACACCTCCATTTAAAGGACAAAGGGCACTCTTTCAAAGATGAGGATGTACACATATTAGACAAAGAAGAGAGGTGGTTTGAGAGAGGAGTCAGGGAAGCCATTCATGTGAGCATTGAAACCCCCTCCCTCAACAGAGGTGGCAGCCTCAGGCATAGTCTATCTGCTACTTATCAGGGTGTGCTTTCCAAAGTACCCAGACAAATCCAAAAGCCTTCACCACCAAGGCCATAGCTAACGACCCATTCTTGATAGGTTTCAGCACCTTAGGCCATTGTTCACCTTAAGGCTAGGGATACTATTGTCTCCCTAAGGAGCCTATTCAGACCATTGTTCATCTTATGAACCTATTTCAGACCAGGGTGACAAGAGGTCAAAGCTGACTATAAGATGGAGGACTCACACTAGCTGCATTCAGACTGATGAAGCTGTTTGGATGAGCAGCGAAACGTTTCTATCTCTCAAGAAAAAGAAGTCCAGTTGCCATGACTCAACTTACAGATAAACTCACCTGGATGACTGAGAATCTTCAAAGACCTAATGATAGAGACCATTTGGCAGTGGGGCGGCTAAAAAATTATATTAATTAATCCAAAGAACATGCCCCACACCTGCCAGAAAATGCTAGGAAGAAGAACAAGATTGCATTTTTGTTTGAATTTGTTATGATAATTTTTCCCTTTCCTCATCCAAGTGTTTTTTCACCGAAGAAACCAAGGCTAAACCCTACCTTACAGTGGACCCTGGTATAACAAACAGTTTGTATAACATAAAATCTGTAAAACATAACAAATTAAAACATAACCGCCTATGGGGAGAATCTGTACAACATAAAATGGGATTACTCCATTTTCAATGCATTCCTATGGGAATTTGTATAAAGGAAAATTTGCTTAACATAATTTCATTTGGAACAAATTAATTCCTTTATACAAGGTGCCACTTGTATATGTTATTCCTTCATGATAAAGCTTCCAAGGCACCAGTGTCCTGGAAACAGTCTGTGTATAATAGAATATCCAGACACAGTCCATTAAAAAGATTTTTCCTGTTTGGTAATGAGCTTTTAAGTATATATATGCTTTATATTAACTGACAGAAAACCCCTTTGCATTTTATAAAATCCCTCTATGTGGTATTATGATTATTTTTTTTCTTGTATGAAGCAATTAGGATTCAAAAATGCACTGGCTGGATGTTTTTCTAAAGATCTTTCCAGATGTATACATGCATTACTTTTATGTTTTAGTGTGTTGGGAGATTCAGCAGTGCGCTGCAACCTGGTACAAAGGACATTTATTGGTGTTCTCTTTCCTCATTCCTCCAGGGTAGGTGGAGAGGAATCTGGCAAAGGTGGTTTGTTGAGATTAATTGAACAATTTTATGCAGTCTTGGCACACAGATGGGGGCTATAGAACTGTTATATAGTGAGGCACACCGTTTTCATATCAGAATTTCATTTATAATTAAGTTGAAGAATCATATAAATGTAGGTGATTATCTGTGTATAAAATCTCCAAAGCACCAAAGTAAATTGTTTGCAGGCAACAAGTTACATTAAGTTAATTTCTTTCCCAGTAATGAAGGGACAATTGTATTACATTGCAACTACATTAACAACAGTACGATTGCATTGCACTATATTTACAAATGAAATTATAAGTATATTATAAATACATTAACAAGAGAATCTTAACCCCGTTTGCAGTTTAACTATAACTTTGTTGTCAATTTAATAGTTGTAATAAGTGATGGAGCTGTGTGGTGCAGTCTTGTGGATTCCAGAGTGCATGATTAGATGAATAACATAATTAAAGGTTATGGTGACTGCAACAACAAATTTAAAAGATGCCTGCTTCTTGGGAGGAAAGCCATAGCAAACCTAGGACCAGAGCACGCCAGGTCCTTCCATCTTCCACTGCCTCCCGGAGTTTGGTCGAATCCATGTTGATTGCATCGATGACGCCGTCCAACCATCTCATGGACAGAGAGGCAGCAGACCTCTTTGCATACACTGGGCTATCAAGTGGGTGGTCCGTGGGTGCCCGGAGGCAAAAGCCAGTTCCTGGAAGGAAAGCCAGACCTGCCACCTAGTCCAACCCCCTGCCATGCAGGAACCCCCATCACAGGATGCCCGACAGACAGCCATCCAGCCTCTGCTTAGAAACCTCCAAAGAAGGAGAGGTTTAAGTCCTGAGCTGCCGCACCCTGCATCTGAGAAAACCCCGAGTCAAATCATTTGTGCCCTTTGATTCAGACATGAGAGCGAGTCATGATTCACCCTATCCTTTGTATATTTTGGCTCAGTATTGGGACCATATTGGTCCCATCACGTCCTGGCAAATAGAAGGGGAAGCAATGGAAGCAATGACAGAGTTTATTTTCTTGGGCTCCTTGACCACTGTAGATGGCGACTGCAGCAACGAAATTAAAAGACGCCTGCTTCTTGGGAGGAAAGCAATGGCAAACCTAGGTAGCATCCTAAAGAGCAGAGACATCACTTTGCCATCTAAAGTCAGTATAGTCAAAGCTATGGTTTTTCCAGTAGTGATGTATGGAAGTGAGAGCTGGACTATAAAGAGGGCTGATCGCCGCAGAATCAATGCTTTTGAGCTGTGGTGCTGGAGGATAGTCTTGAGAGTCCCCTGGACTGCAAGGAGATCAAACCTATCCATCCTGAAAGAAATCAACACCGAATATTCACTGGAAGGACAGATTTTGAAGCTGAGGATCCAGTACTTTGGCCACCTCCTGAGGAGAGAGTACTCCTTGGAATAGTCCCTGATGTTGGGAAAGATTGAAGGCAAAAGGAAAAGAGGACGGCAGAGAATGAGATGGTTGGACGGTGTCATCGATGGAACCAACATGGATTTGACCAAACTCCGGGAGGCAGTGGAAGGCAGGAGGGCCTGGCGAGCTCTGGTCCATGGGGTCATGAAGAGTCGGACACGACTGAACGACTGAAGAACAACAATTGGGACCGGTTAGTCGCTCACAGGCTGCATCGATGAGCTGTTGTCCACCCTTAACCACTCGGGTCTTCCCTTTTTGTTGACAATGGTGACCCTGATGGAGACAGACCCCTCCGAAAACCAAGGACGGACTCTTAGTTTGGCTCTTAGACATCTGGAGAGGAAGCTTTGAGTGAAGAGCGCTCTGAAACGTCGAGGAATATTATTTCCATTTTTCATTCTTCAACGAGACCTTCGGGAGGGCGTCGCCGTCTTTAATACACTTTTATGCCTTAGCCCTCAGAGCTGCCGCAGGACCCATATTAATCTTCCATGCCCCCCCAAACTTCCTCCTCTATTCAGAAGGAATATCTATTTGTTTCATTCTTTCCCACTCAGCAAGTAACTACTGCACCCTTCTAGCGGCTCAGGGGTAACATGGAGGCCAGGATGAAGGATACCCCTGCCAAACCAAATTCCACCCCTACCCCCAGTGGATTTAACAGCTGGATTCAAGTACCAGAACCAAAGAATAAGAATGGTTCTTTAAGAGCAAGCAAGACCAGGGACGTGACTGACAGGCACCCATGGATCCCAGTGTGCCACAGCAATGAAAAAAGCAAACTCAATGCTAGGGATCATTAGGAAGGGTATAGAAAATAAGTCAGCAAGTGTCGTTTTGCCTCTTTATAAATCTATGGTGAGGCCCCATCTGGGTCACCATACCTCCAGAAGGATATTATGGAAATGGAAAAAGTGCAGAGGAGGGCAACCAGAATGATTCGGGGACTGGAACACCTCCCTTACCATCTGAGGCTGCAATGGCTGGGCCTCTTCACTCTTGAACAACGGTGCCTAAGAGGTGACCCGATTGAAGTTTATAAAATCATCCACGGTATGGACAAAGTAGATAAGGAAAAGCTGTTTTCCCTATCGCACAACACTAGAACTAGGGGGCACTCCATGAAACTTTTGGGCACTAGATCGCAAACAAATAAGAGAAAATACTTTTTCACCCAGAGGATCACTGGTCTGTGGAACTCCCTGCCAGAAGAAGTGGTGACAGCTGTCAGCCCTGACAGCTTTAAGAAAGGATTGACATGTTCATGGAGAACAAGGGTATCAGTGGCTACCATGATGGATGCGCAAGGACAAATGGTGTTCATAAAAGGACAGGCAGATGGATGCACCGGATTCTTTTCACTGTTAAGAGCTATGCCACAAATGAACAGCTCTCATTGCGACTCAGTGTTGCATGATAAGTGCTGAAATATTTTTCTCACAAGCAAAAGACTTCTTACCTACAGTATATTGACAGTACAGTGTTACCTCTAATAGTGAATTGAATTCGTTCCCAGAGGCAATTTGTTATCTGAAAAAATTTGTTATCCGAAGCATAGGTTCCCATTGAAATAAATGGGAAACCGAATAATCCGTTCCAGAGGTCCGAAAAAAGGCTAAAAAGCTGTTTTTTCCCCAGACCTCTTTATAAGGTGCACTTTAAAGGCATGCAGTGCTGAAACACAAACCCCCAGAACTAGCTCCCTACCTTTCCAAGTTTGAAAGGTCCAAATTCATCAGCAAAAAAATGTCCAGAATGGCTCCAAAACACCATTACGAAACGCTCTAACTCCTCCCACCCCTCCACAAATTGTGTGGGGTGCAATGCATCCTGGGTACACATTTTTGCAAGGCATGTTGAAACATTTGTTATCCGAGGCAGCCCATAGGGAACATTTGTTATCCAAGGCAACACTATACCCAGGAATTTCTATTTGTTATCCAAAAAATTTGTTATCAGGGGCATTCGTTATCTGAGGTATGACTGTACATGCATCAGCACCGTTCCAGGTGCAGAGGAAAACACGGCAGGCCGTTTTTCAATCATGCACGTTAAGAGCTCAAGAGGAAGTCCTCGCCATAGCTCTCATCTAAAGCACCCTCGCAATTTCAACATCGTACATGAAGCGTCTTAAGAGAGACTGCTTTCATGAATATTTCCTCCTCATCTGCAAGTCATACAGCTTTTATCTGCCTCCCACAAACTCTCCAATCCTTTATTAGAGACAAATCTCCAGGGAAGATTCAGAGATTGAAAAATGGAGGAAGGGAAAATTCCCTTCTATATTCCCCCCCCCCCCCCAAAAAAAAGCAAGATTAAATCAACAGGTTGATGGCAGTTCTGAACTTGGGGGGTTCCAGTTGTTCAGCACCGGGACCCTGACAGATTTTTCCTCCTTATATTGCTTTTCCGTCAAGGTCCATTAGTAGAGGCATCCCTGATGCCCTGGCAAAAAAGAAAAGAAAAGTAAAAATAAATAAATCCCAAGTCTATCATTTCCAAAGAAAAATGGGCTGGGGTCAGACTTGGCACTGGGGGGCTTGTCAGCACAACCCCCTCCCCTTGCATTAAACGAGTGGCCTGCGTTGCTATGTAATTATACGCCTTCCATGGTTAATGTCAGATAATTAATGACTTATGTCAACGCTTGGGGCTGGGAAGCAGAGGGGGTGGGGAAGTTCACCCATCTGGAGAGAAATAGCAAAGAGAGCCCCCCCTCCCTCGCCAAGAGATGTGTGTCTTAACCTTCACCCCACCCTGTCCACCTCGTTTGCTTGTGTGTTTCTTGAAAAAGGACCAAAGGACAAAAACTCCCAAGAATCTTCTGCCAGCCAAAAGGTCTGATGGCACTTGTGGTGAGGAACACTCTAGGATTTGTAGTCCACCAATGATTCTGGTGCCCATAATCCTGGATCATCTGCTTTTCAGCTCCTGAATCATCCCTTTCCCCAACTGAACACATCTTCAGCTCGCGCAGGTGGGCGATTTGCATGGCCTTGTTGACAATGCCCCACCATATTTGTTTGGGTTGCCCACATGGCCACCAGCCATCAGTGTTCAAGTGGAACGCAGTCTGGTTGGCGGTGGAAGATGTTGCTCTGAGGACAGGTCCATACATACAGCACAGCCAGCTTTCTCTTCTGTTATTGATATCATATCTAAAAGGTAAAAAGGTTCCCCCCGCACATGCATGCTAGTCGTGTCCAACTCTAGGGGCGGTGCTCATCTCCGTATTCAAGCCGAAGAGCCGGTGTTGTGCAAGTCCATGGCCACGTGGCAGGCATGGCTGCAAGGAAACACTGTTTTTACCTTGCCGCTTTTTACGGCAGTACCTATTTATCTACAGTGGTACCTTGTATAAAGGAATTCATTCGTTACAAATGAAAGTATGTCATGCAAATTTTCCTTTATACAAATTTCTCATAAGAATGGATTGAAAACAGGAATAATCCCTAATTGCGACAATTTTTATGTTGTACGGATTCGCCCTGTAGACGATTCTGTTAAGCAAATTTCCCCTATATCCGGAATTTTTTATGTTGTACAGATTTTATGTTATACAAACCGTTTGTCATATGTGGGCAACTTGGTGGTTCGAATCTTGAGTGCCACGCAGCAGGATCCCACTAATAACCCCAAGTGTACATGCTTTCGAACTGCTAGGTTGGAAGGAGCTGGGGTTATTAGTGGGATCCTGCTGCGTGGCACTCAAGATTCGAACCACCAAGTTGCCGACTTTGCAGCCGACAGTTTTCGGAAGCCTTAGTCCACTGTCTAGTTGCTGTCATTTGTGACATGGTGAAGTAGGGAGATACCCAATATCCAACGGAGCATGGCCCCAGTCGTCCATGCCATACAGTGCAACAGGGCAGACAGTCATCTAGTAAATCTTAAATTTGAGACAGATTGGCCTTTTGCTGCAGGTCTTGAGGGATGGCGTCTGTGTCTAGTATAAAAAGCAGCAGAGACAGTGCAGTAATGAGGGATAATATACAGTCCAGTGCATTTAAGACATGTTCAGGTATTTAAGAACAAGGAATTGAGGGACATCTGTGATGGCACCTCCCTTTTAGACGTGTAATTGTGATGAAAATGAGAAGTGTAAAGAATCAAGTAATTAGTCTTCACAGGATCCTCTCGGTAATGCTGCCACCTTTTAAATCGATGCCTTATGAACTGGGACAGACTCAGATGTATAATATAAAAATAATAATGATGTTTATTGAGAAAATAAATAAATACAACAATGACTGATGTTGGTATGCGTTGCCTTAAACATAAAATAGATTAAATCAAATCTTCAAGCCTCCCTGGCTTTAATAAACAGTAAATAGTAAAGCCCTCACACCTAACTTGCCTGACTGAACTCTAACAGAGCTGTGCTCTCTCAGCTCTCAACCCTCTACTCCCAGACCGGGCTCCACCCTTTTTATACCATACAATCCCCCGCCCTCCTGCTGGGATTGACTGATAATTTACATATGTATTTCTCCTGAATCCAGGGTGTCATCACACAGAGCCTTGGTGTATTACTCCATCCCCGGAAAGCTGTCTGACGGGCCGGCTGAGAATTCCACACAGCAGCTAGTGTTCTTGTGTAACCTTTTGCCCAGTCAATGAGTGTGTCTGGCAGCCCATGATTATGGAGGGCACACCAGATCAATTCATGTGGGACCCAGTCAAATCTATTTACAGTGGTACCTTGTATAAAGACATTCATTCATTCCAAATGAAATTCTGTTAAGCAAATTTTCCTTTGTACAAATTTCCCATAGGAATGCATTGAAAATGGATGAATCCCTAATCGCGAGTTTGCAACCGTTTTTCTGTTGTATGGATTCACCCCGTAGGCGATTCTGTTAAGCCAGGCATGTCCAAACTTTGGCCCTCCAGATGTTTTGGACTTCAGCTCCCACAGTCCTTTGTCAATGGCAATCTAAGCTGAAAATTCTGGGAGTTGTGGTCCAAAACATCAGGAGGGCCAAAGTTTGGACATGCCTGTCTTAAGCAATTTCCCTCTATCTCTGGAATTTTGTTTCCTTTAAGTGGATTTTCTCTTAAACAAACTTCTTGATATACGAGGGTCTGCTGTATTTATTTATTTATTTTTGCATTTTTAGACTGCACCAATTTCCTGAAGGGACTCTGGTCGGTTTACATGAATGCAAATAGTCAACAAATGGATACAAAATAAACAATAAACAGGAAAATTAAAACAAACACACAAAACATACAAAACCATACCACACACACACACACACACACACACACACACACACACACACACACA
>JAHTLZ010000007.1:49197689-49239401 GCA_023846285.1 Phrynocephalus versicolor | reverse complement strand
CACACACACACACACACACACACACACACACACACACACACACACCAGGGGCACACACCGCTCATAAGAACATACATAAGAAGAGCCCTGCTGGATCAGGCCAACGGCCCATCTAGTCCAACTTCCTGTATCTCACAGCGGCCCCACCAGATGCCTCTGGGAACGCATGAGACTAGATCTCTGTCTCCTGATACCACTCCCCTGCATCTGGCCCTTGAGGTACCCCAGTTTTAAGTCTGGAGATGACACATCTCCATCATGGTTTGTAACCTGGGATGGACTTTTCCTCCAGGAATCTGTCCAATCCCCTTTTGAAGGCATCCAGGCCAGATGCCGTCACCACATCCTGTGGCAGGGAGTTCCACAGACTAGCAACGCGCTGGGTGAAAAAAATATTTCCTTTTGTCTGTTCTTACTCTCTCAGCCCTCAGTTTGAGTGTATGCCATTCTGTCTCCTCGCCACCCCCAAAATATCCCCGAGGGCCCACCTCCTGGTTTCCACCCAGCATATGCTTCTACTGGGGACCAAAGAGATAGGAAGAGGAGAGTCGGTCACCTGGCTTCCACTCCCTGTTTGACATAGAGCTATGCAGAATGTAGAGCAGCTGGCCATAGAGTTGTGTTCCACCCATTTCGCCGTGGCACCCCGGCTGGGTTTCCACGGCACCTTGAGGGTCTGCGGCACACAATTTGGGAACCCCTGCTGTCGAGTCTTTGCAAATTGCCGGTTTGTCAGTCAAGAGATGGTACAATGAGACGGGTCCTTCCTGATTCAGACAGTAGTGCTTCTGTAGTACCCAGAAGCAGGTCCCCAGTCCGGCCAGGATCAAACCCTGAGCCACTTCCTGGCTTTCAAGGCCCTTTGCAAAGTGGGCCAACTCAGCCGTGCAGGCAACAGAGTCAGGCAGTTTGGTATAGGAGGCCCCCATTTGCTCCTAAGGCAGTATCCCTCCTGGGCATCGGAGAAGGGGCTGTTAACAGAGGGAGCTCCCGGGGATTTGTTTGCAAGGGTCGTCTAAGAGGAGCTTCGGCGGTAGGCCTTGCAAGTGTGACAGGAACCTCAGTTTGCTTCCCAGGAAGACACATCTTAACATAAGAACATAAGAAGAGCCCTGCTGGATCAGGCCAAAGGCCCATCTAGTCCAGCTTCCTGTATCTCACAGTGGCCCCACCAGATGCGTTTGGGAGCGCATAAGACTAGATCTCTGTCTCCTGATCCCACTCCCCTGCATCTGGCCCTTGAAGTACCCTGGTTTTAAGCCTGGAGACGACACATCTCCATCATGGTTTGTAACCTCTGGATGGACTTTTCCTCCAGGAATCTGTCCAATCCCCTTTTGAAGGCATCCAAGCCAGATGCCATGACCACATCCTGTGGCAGGAAGTTCCACAGACTAACAACACGCTGGGTGAAAAAATATTTTCTTTTGTCTGTTCTCACTCTCCCAGCCATCACTTTGAGTGGATGTCCCCTAGTTCTGGTATTTTGTGAGAGGGAGAAGTGCACCCCTCTATCTGCTTTACTCATGCCCTGCATAATTTTGTACATCTCAATCATATCCCCCCCAGGCGCCTTTTTTCCAGACTAAAGAGCCCCAAATGTTTTAGCCTTTCCTCATAAGGGAGGTGCCCCAGCCCAGGAATCATTTTAGTCACTCTCTTCTGCGCCTTTTCCAGTTCCACTATGTCTTTCTTGAGATGCGGTGACCAGAATCTTTAGGCTTCTCCGACATCAGCCTGAGCCACACCTCAGAAAACATGTACAGAATCCATAGCAGATCTTCTTCAGGTGATGACCCCAGCATCCCACGTCTTCATACCCCAGGAACGAATGAAAGCAAAGATCAGCTATATTCCGCACAACATGTTTTTAGTAAAGGGCTAGCCGGTGGCTTTGAAGCTCTCCTCGTCCTGGAGAAGCTGTAAGGCAAGGGTAGACAGTCTTGCCCTAGTTAGTATGGCCGGTGGTGGGAATTGCAGCCTAAAAGCTCAAGGAGAACCAAGTGTTCCCTCTTCCCAAGGGAAGATAGGGGCACGATGGTGTGTAATAGAGATGGGCATGACTCAAAAAAATGGTGTTTCGTTTGTCGTTTGGTTGTTTAGGGGTCCGTTTCAGTTCGTTTTTGTGAGGTTTTTTGCAAAAAAAATTCGTTAGGTAACGAAACAAGAAAACGAAAAAGAAAAATTGCTGTTTCGTTACCATTTAGCGCAATTCAATGTATCTGCCGTAACGAAAACGAAGCGGTCGACAAACTTTTTCATGTTTCGGGTCGTTTCGTTTCATTTTGGAGTCAAAATGTGTTTTTCGTTTCGTTACGTAACGAAACGAAAAAATGAAAACGAAAAATTGCTCGTGTCGTGCCCATCTCTAGTGTGTAACAAGCCTGGCCTTCTTTCCTTCCCCAGTGGTGGTGTGCTATTCCTACACAAGCACCACCTCAACCCCGACGTCCACGCCCGTTCCCTGCGGAAGCGTCGCCACCGTGAAGTCCCCCCGGCCCGCCAGTCCCGCTTCCAACGTTGTCGTCCTGCCAAGCGGAAGCGCGGTTTACGTGAAAAGTAAGCACGCCGTCGGGGGGTGGGGGGACATGGCAGGTTGGAGTGGCAGAAAGGACTTGGGCCGGGGAATGATTGGATTTGGGATGGGGTGAGGGCCTGTCTGTCACCATCCACCGTCCTCTAGACCAGCGTTGGCGAACCTATGGCACAGGTGCCAAAGGTGGCACTCGGAGCCCTTTCTGTGGGCACCCGACATCGCCCCTTCATAGCCACCTGTATACAGGTTCAATTACTGTATTGGCACTTTGCAAAAAAATTAGTGGGTTTTGAATTACATTTTGGGCACTTGGTCTCTAAAAGGTTCGCCGTCACTGCTCTAGACTGCCTTGGAAGCCCCTTGGGTTTGCTGAGAGACAGGCAGGGTAAGGGCCAATGAGCCAGTTGAATAATTTGTTTGAATAGGTTGTCAGTATTAAGCAGAGAGTAAGGAAATGAAACTGGAAGAGTGGGAGTAGTGCTAAAGATTGGTCAATTGTTTTGGTTTGGTTTGGTGTTTGTTTTTTTTATACTGCCACTCTGAAACAAAAATTCAAAACAAGAAACCACAAGTACGCAAGAAAATTCAACTCCAATTTAACTATACACGCTGGATCAAGGACACAAAGAAACTAAGAAACTAGATTTTTTTTTTTAAAGTTGAGTGGCTTCATTTAAAAATAAGGTGGACGAAGTGGTAGCTCAGGCCTGAGCACTGGCTGTGTTAGGATGTTATGGGTTCTGGGAAAGCCTGCCTGAAGAGCTGTGTTTTTAATGACTGATTAAAGCAGGGGTGGGGAAACCTTTGTCCCTTCAGATGTTCTGGATTGCAACTCCAAGAATTCTGAACTTATATTGCCAGTGATAAAAGGACTGGGGGAGTTGCGGTCCAAAACATCTGGAAGGCCAAAGGTTTCCCCACCCCTGGCTTAAAGGATTCCAGTGAATCTTAGTCCTGGAAAACCTGGTCTAAGCAGATTTTAGTCCTAGAAAACCTGGCCAAGCAGATTTTGGGCAGGAGACCATTCCAAAGGGAAGGAGTAACCACCAAGAAGGCCTGATTTTTAGTCGTTTCTTTGCAAACCTCTCTTGGGGGCTCAGAATTCTCGGCTGCACAGCCTGGGAAGAGCAAGTAATACAGGTAGATTTTTCTACTGATTAGAATAATAGAATCATAGAGTTGGAATTGACCTCAAGGGCCATCTAGTCCAACCCCCTGCCATGCAGGAACCCCCCATCACAATATTTCTGACAGATGGCCGTCCAGCCTCTGCTTAAAAACCTCCAAAGAAGGAGACTCCACCACCATTTGTGGCAGCATATTCCACTGCCGGACAGCTCTAACTGTCATGAAGTTCTTCCTAATGTTCAAATGGAATCTCTTTTCCTGTAGTTTGAAACCATTGCCCCGAGTCCTAGTCTCTGAAGCCATGGAGAACAAACCTGTTCCCTCTTCAATATGACAATATGACATCACCCGATTAATCCCAGCTGCTCTCCAAATTCTTCCGACATAGGAAGTGTTGATTCCACTGGGAGTGCTTGAGTACCCCTGCCCTGAAGTCACCATTAAGGGAGCAAAGTTGCAGTCCGGTTTGGCCACCCGTTCTCGGCATCAAAGTTCCAGAAGAGTCTTGGCAAGCTGAAGTGCATCCAGAGGAGGGCAGAGGGTTGTGGGGGAATGGGCTGTGTTTAACCTGGAAGCAAGAGGGTGGGTGAGTGGGGTGGAGGGAGAGATGAAAAACTGCTACGATTAGAGATGGGCACGAAACGAACAATTTTTCATTTCCGTTTTCATTTTTTCGTTTCGTTACATAACGAAACGTCAAATGAATTTTGTCTCTAAAATGAAACGAAACGAACAGAAACACCGGAAATTTTGTTGTGCGTTTCGTTTCCGTTACTGCAATATGAGTGAATTGCTTAAAATCCTAAAAAAAAAAAATCACAAAAACTTTGAAATAAATGGTAACGAAATGGTAACGAAACGAACGAAAACGATTTTTTTGCAAAAATTCACGAAAAACGGAACCGAACCGAAACAGACCCTACAAACGACAAACAAAATGCCATTTTTTTTTTATTCGTGCCCATCTCTAGCTACGATCCTTGGCACAGGCAGACTTGTTTTCTGCAGCTCTGGAGGACAGGTTCCGATGGCAAGAATGGAGCCTCCCATCTTCACACGAGGAAGCACTTCCTGCTAGCAAGAGGCCTCCGCTCTTTTCACAGAAAGAACTGCTCTGCAAAGTGCAGGCTCCCTTTTTATCAGAGGGCTGGGACGGCCATGTGCTCGGGATGCTTTGGCCGGGGTTATTTCTTTGGGTGTTGAACGGAGGACGTCCCTCATTGTCCTCTCCAACCCGGCGGTCCCTCGCTTCTGACTTGCTTTCTGCCCGTCTCTCGTCGCAGGCGTCAGCTGCTCGGACGACGACGAGAAGCCCCGCAAAAGGCGCCGGACCAACTCCTCCAGCTCCTCCCCGGTCCTCCTCAAGGAGGTCCCCAAGGCCGCCCCGCCCGTCACCAAGACCATCACGGTGCCCGTCAGCGGCAGCCCCAAGATGAGCAGCATCATGCAGAGTATCGCCAACTCCTTGCCGCCCCACATGTCCCCGGTCAAGATCACCTTCACCAAGCCCTCCTGCACGCAGACGACCAACACCACCACCCAGAAGGTGGGGAGCAGAAGCTGGGCCCACCTGGGCCCCCCTCCCGTTGGTACAGAGTCAGCCGCCTGTGCGTGGGATTCCCAGCAATCCTCTTCCTCTGTAGCCGTGTTACCCAGAGATTATGGGAGTTGTAGTCCATGACAGGATGGTACTGGTCGGAGAAACCTGGCAGGGTCGCTTGCCCTTGGCATTTCCCATAGGGTGGCCACAGAGTCATCGTGGAAGGGGTCATCTTCCCCAGCAGGTGGGCAGGGAAGTAGGTGGCCCTTCTGCTGTTGGACTATGGTTCCCATTATCCCTTGAACGTTGCCATGCTTGACAGGGGTTGGAGTGCAACACTGCCATAAGACTTCCCAGTGTATAAGATGACCCCCCACTTTTCCAACCCCCCCCCAATACCTTTTTGCATCCGCGTGGTTCTCACCTCGGCTTACTTCCGTGTATAAGACGACCCTGAATTTTTACTCTACCCATGTTAGTCTTGTACACAGAGAGGCTCAGGAATTCTTATCTCTTGGAAGAGGCCATCTTAAATATGCAGAGAGTGAGGCGACATCATGCAATTTATACAGTTGCAGTTCCCATCGTCACATTTTTTTTCCATTTTTAAATTTTTTTATTTAATTATTATAAAACCAATCACCAACAACCCAGACAAAGACAGTTGACCCCCCAGGCATCCGATACATTGGATATACATTAACAATGAAACATATTAAAACATATTCAAATTAACAAAACGTAAAATTCTATATTAATTAACAACCATCCGCAAGGTTTATTTAGCTTTTAACGTTTTAATTACCCCAAATTGATCAAACATACTCAAATAATTCAGTAGCTTCTCAAAGCATTCCTCCTCTTTCTCATTGACCTTAAACCCTTTCATCCTGCGTATCTTCACAGTTAGGTATTCTAAAATTATAATGTTATTTAATGTCTTCCTCCATTGGTTCACCGCTAACTCTTCTGCATTTTTCCAATTACTTGCTATAACCTGTCTGGCTGCAATTTTCAGATTTACCCATTTACATTCCTCTTTTGTTGGCTCCCAACAAAAGAGTTTCCGAGCAGCCAGTTGAGGGCAGGACCCATTGGATTAGTGACCGTCTTTGTTCTGTGTGTAGACGAAGGCTTGGGATCAGTCTCGGAACGGTCACCGCATCTCAAGAAAGACATAGTGGAACTGGAAAAGGTGCAGAAGAGAGTGACTAAAATGATTTACTGGGCTGGGGGACCTCCCTTATGACTAAAGGCTAAAACATTTGGGGCTCTTCAGTCTGGAAAAAAGGCGCCTGAAGAGGTATGTGATTGAGATGTACAAAATAATGCAGGGCATGAGTAAAGTGGATAGAGGGAAGCTCTTCTCCCTCTCCCAAAATACCAGAACTAGGGGACATCCACTCAAATTGAGGGCTGGGCAAGTACGAACAGACAAAAGGAAATATTTTTTCACCCAGCGCGTTGTTAGTCTATGGAACTCCCTGCCACAGGATGTGGTGATGGCATCTGGCCTGGATGCCTTCAAAAGGGGATTGGACAGATTCCTGGAGGAAAAGTCCATCACAGGTGACAAACCATGATGGAGATGTGTAATCTCCAGTCTTAAAACCGGGGTACTTCAAGGGCCAGATGCAGGGGAGTGGTATCAGGAGACAGAGATCTAGTCTCATGCGCTCCCAGAGGCATCTGGTGGGGCCACTGTGAGATCCAGGAAGCTGGACTCGATGGGCCTTTGGCCTGATCCAGCATGATGGCTCTTCTTATGTTCTTATGGTCTCTTGGAGGCTGGCAGAAGATGTGACAATGGGTCCCGAAAGCCGGCCTAAGATGTCTTAAATAAAAGATGGTGTCTTGATTCGTTTTCCAGGTGATCATTGTTACCACCTCCCCAAGTTCTACCTTTGTCCCCAACATCCTCTCCAAGTCTCACAACTACGCCGCGGTCACCAAGCTCGTCCCGACGTCCGTCATCGCGTCGACCACCCAGAAGCAACCCGTGGTTATAACTGCTTCCCAGTCCTCTCTGGGGACCAGCACCACCAGCACCAGCACCGCCAGTGGGGCCTGCTCCACTCCTTCCTCTACTCCCAGCACAGTTGCTGTCACCACTGTGGTCTCCTCAACCCCGTCAGTGGTTATGTCAACAGTAGCACAAGGTGAGGTGTTTCCTTTCCTTGAGAAGCTTCAACTCGCATGCAGAGCCTCTTTTGCATTTTATTTTTTTTTTGCACGGGGTCCTGAGAGCCTGGGAGAGAAGGTCAAAAATAAGTACAGTAGGATCCCTGTGTCTCCAGCTATATGTTGGAAATCTCCCATGGATGCTGGAAACTGATGAATAGCAAATGCTATGCATAGTATGGTAAAAGGAAAAAAAATCTGAAAAAAAGGTGTATTTTCACCTTGTAGTACCAGAACTGTCTCCCCCTAATTCCCAGTTCTGGAAAATGCATTGCAAAAATAAGCATTTCTAAAATCTAGGGCAGTGATGATGAACCTTGGAGACTGAGTGCCCAAACTGTGATTCAAAACCCATTAATTTTTCGCAAAGTGCCAATACAGCAATTCAACCTGAATACAGGTGGCTGTGAAGGGGCGATGTCGGGTGCCCACAGAAAGGGCTCCCTTCGAGTGCCACCTTTGGCACTTGTACCATAGGTTCTCCAACACTGATCTAGGGTGTTTTTTGCCTGACAATATTTTTAATATTTTCAGACTGTGGATAAGCGAGACAGCAGATACTAATCCTGTGGATACGGAGGTCCTATTGTCAACATAGACCCCCCATGGTCAGAGTCTGTCTGGCATCCCCGGTTAAAATCCTATCCCCAAGAATTAGGACAAAACTCTGGAAGAGCTGGTCAATGCAAAATCAGAGAGGTTTGCAGGGGCAGCTTTCAGCTCCAGCAGTATCCAGCCAGTCCCCTCTGGGAAGCTGGCCGTCAGGACAGTCACTCCCTTGGTCTTCTGCTTCCCAGCAACTGGTATAGGATCCTTTGTGCTTCCGATACAGGAAGTAGCCTTTGGGATCACAGTCGTCCCCCACCACATGATGTCCCAAATATTGCTGTCCTGCTATATTGTGGGATCTGCTATCCCAGGGCTGCTAAACTTTGAACAGGCCAAGGTCTACTTTTTCCAGCCCAACGTGCCTGAGAGCTACTACATTAAAACCTCTACTTACGAATTTTATCTGTTCTGAGCACATGCTCGTAAGTAAAAACTTTTGTAAGTAGAGCAGCGGTTTCCCATAGGAATGCACTGAAAACCAATTAATCTGTTCTGGAAGGAACAGATTTCAATGCGCCATGGCCCTTGAACTGCCCCGCTCGGCTGAGACAGTGGGCTGGCAGACACAGAACTTTGCTGGGGCAGTGGTGGTCCTTGGGATTGGGGAGGGAGGGGTGGAGAACTTATCCCCTCACTTTTTTTTATTGATGGCCAGCGGGCTGCTTTTGGACCCTTCGCGGGCTACCAGTAGCCCATGGGCTACCTGTTGGGCAGGCCTGTGCTCTCCCCAGCCCCACCACTTTGGTGACAGTGGCCCGCGCAGAGACCTCTCAACCAAGCTGCGGCCCCAGCAGAGGCCTCCTCCTGACCCCCAACCTGATACGAAGATGCTGTCACCACCCTCTCACTGACGGCATATTGAAGATTTTCATTTACCTTGGGTGGTTTGGCAACCTAACCACCCGCAGTAAATGGGGGGACTACATTGGTTCAGTAGTATAATATTAGGTACCTAATGTAGTGTAGGAGATAAGGTGACTGAGTAGCGTTCACAAGAGCTAAGTTCACATTGGCTATGAGAGCTCACTGATGGGAGATGTTCGGTGCTGCTAAAAACCCTCTTTCAGTACCTCACTCACCTCAGAGGCCCTGAATGGACTTGAGTCTTCATGGTTGGGCATCGCTGTGTTTGACTGTATGTTGTCACATGGGGTTTTTTAAATTCTAACCTGTGAACCACCCAGAGTAGGGCTCACACTTATACGTTCATAATTAAGTCCCAATTTTTTTTCACCCAGCGTGTTGTTAGTCTGTGGAACTCCCTGCCACAGGATGTGGTGATGGCATCTGGCCTGGATGCTTTCAAAAGGGGATTGGACAGATTCCTGGAGGAAAAGTCCATCCCAGGTTACAAACCATGATGGAGATGTGTCATCTCCAGGCTTAAAAAACCAGGGTACTTCAAGGGCCAGATGCAGGGGAGTGCTATCAGGAGACAGAGATCTAGTCTCATGCGCTCCCAGATGCATCTGGTGGGGCCACTGTGAGATACAGGAAGCTGGACTAGATGGGCCTTTGGCCTCATCCAGCATGGCTCCTCTTATGTTTTTATGTTCTTAAATAAATAAAACTAAAAATTAAAGTTTCTCTAATTTGCTTCTGACTCGATGGCGAAAGACATCCCCACAACCAGAGTCTACAGTTTTATTGTAGGCAAATCAAGGGTGTCTTTAAAGAAGATGTGACTGCGATCATACAGTATACCTAAGAAAATTTGGGTGGGTGTGAGTGTGCAGATGCATGAGCAAGAGAGAGTGAGAGTTGTGGTGATTGTTGACGCCTGGGGTGATGAGCGAATGAGAGTCACTAAGTCTCTGCCTGCTTTCCCTCTGCCAGGCGTCTGCACGTCAGCCATTAAAGTGGCCTCCGCCCGGCTGCCTTCGCCCAAGAGCTTGGCCGGGACGCCGACCCAGATCCTAGCACAGTTTCCCAAGCAGCAGCAGCAGCAGCAACAACAACAACAACAACTGTCCCCCAAACAACAGGCACAGCAGCCGCTCGCACAAGTGTCGCCGGCAACACAGCTGCCGCCACAAGCTCCTCCGCCCCAGCCCTCGCCACTTCCGCCGCCCCTTCCTCCTCCTCCTCCTCCTCCTCCTCAGCAGTCTCCTCTGCCGCAAGGCATCAAGCCCACCATCCAGATCAAACAGGAATCAGGTACGGCTTTATAGGTTGCACCAGCAGCCCTTACCGCCGGCATGTCCAAAGTCAGGCCCGGGGACCAAATGCGGCCCATTTACAAATTTCGAGTGGCCTGCGGCCTCTTCTCCTCACCGGCTCAGCCTGTCATGCATCCCCGCCAACTGGCTCCTCCCCATACTGGATGAAGGCATCATCTTGCAGTTTTACTTTTTACCTGCCCTCCCTGCCTCTGTCCACCTTCCCAGCCTTCCTGCCCCCGGCTCCGTTGCTGCAGCATCCTCCCTTCCTCCTTGCATGTCCTAGAGCAGTGATGGCGAACCTATCGCACGGGTGCCAAAGGTGGCACTCGGAGCCCTCTCTGTGGGCTCCCGACATCGCCCCTTCATAGCCACCTGTATAGAGGTTAAATTACTGTATTGGCACTTTGCAAAAAAAAATTAGTGGATTTTGAATTGCAGTTTGGGCACTCGGTCTCTAAAAGGTTCGCCATCACTGGACTAGAGGCTCGTCCAAAGTCCGGCCCATGGGCCAAATGCGGCTGAATGGTCAGCCCCCACACATTTTCACCTCGCCAAATCTGGCCCTCTTTGCAAAAAGTTTGGACACCCCTGCCTTGCCGGGAAGGAATGACGTAGCTGCGTGTCTTTTGGAGCGGATTGGACGAGGGATGGATGTAGGACAGATTGGTTGGGAGAGTTTGCTCAGGCCCTTTCCCGTTTAGAGACTTCGCTAACAAGAGAGGGAGAGGGAGGATGGCTGACTTAGGTGGACTCCAAAAGGAAGACGCATCCAGGTAATGTTTTGAAAGTCTCCTTGTCACCTCTTTTTGTTGAGGCGCCCCTCAAAAAAAAAAAGAGACTTTTTATTTGCAGCACGAGAACAAGAGAAACGTATGCGCTTTTTCCCCTCCCTATTGTAAGTTCCAAAATTTGTACTAAATATTTAGTGCAAAAATTGGAGGTTGTTTTTTTTTTCAATTTATAAAGGCAATAATGCACAGTTACCCAAAAAATAAGTCAGAAAAAGGCCGCACCTTCCAGTGTCAACTGTGTTTGCTAGTTTGTACTGGAAAGCAGTGCTCCTCTAAGTCTTTGAAATATGAAATATCTCTCCCAGATTGTTCCCAAGAACAAAGTTTACACCAAGAAAAAAAGATTATTGCTATCATTTTGCGTTTTTTCATTTACAGTGCAAGGATAAACCAAACCAGGCTATGCATCCCTAGTTCTACCCCCATCTTTTCTATTAGCTGTGACAGCAATAGGGAACCTGGACCACAAAATATCTGTTCGGGTGACAAAGAAGCAAAGCTGTTTTCCTCCTGCCTGGGGTGCCTGGCCTTATCAGTTTCAAGGCTGGCTCCTGGAGGGGTAGCTCCTTCTCACAGCGTATGTTCACGGTTATATTGGTTTCAGGACGGGCATCGGGATGTATATAGCTGCTGGTTGATGGTACATCTCTTGGGGCTTGTTTTTACAGTGGTAGCTTGGATAACGAATTTGATTCGTTCTCTGAGGCAATTCGTTATCCAAAAAAATCGTTATCCGAAAGGCGGTTTCCCATAGGAATGAATGGGAAACCAATTAATCCATTCCAGAGCCTAGGAAAATGACACAGACACCTGGTTTTTTGCTCAAAACTCTTTATAAAGGGCACTTTAAAGGTACAGATATGATGCACCCTGGGATAACTCTTATTTACTGATGCATGCTGGAAATTCGTTATCCGAGGCAGCCCATAGGGAAAATTCGTTACCCGAAGTAGCACATAGTTCTGTTATCCGAGGCAGCCCATAGAGAAAATTCATTATCCGAGGCAGGCCTATACCTAGAAATTGCAATTCGTTATCCGAGGCAGCCCATAGGGAAAATTCATTATCCGAGGCAGCCCTATACCTGGGAATTGCGATTCGTTATTCGTTATCCAAAAAATTAGTTATCAGGGGCATTTGTTATCCGAGGTATTTTGTGTGTGTTGCGTCGCTACAGTCGTGACCGACTCTTCGTGACTCCATGTCCATGGAGTTTTCTTGGCAGGAATACTGGAGTGGATTGCCAGTTCCTTCTCCAGGCGCCTACAGTATCTGGTATTCCTTGGTGGTCATCCATCCAGGTACTAACCAGGACCGACCCTGCTTAGCTTCCGAAATCAGGCAAGATCGGATGTGCTTATTAGGGCATCCGAGGTATTACAGTGGACCCTTGTATAACAAACAGCTTGTATAACATAAAATTTGTACAACATAAAAAATTCCGGAGATAGGGGAAATTTGCTTAACAGAATCGCCTATGGGGAGAATCCGTACAACATAAAATGGGATTACTCCGTTTTCAATGCATTCCTATGGGAATTTGTATAAAGGAAAATTTGCTTAACATAATTTCATTTGGAACGAATTATACAAGGTACCACTGTATTCTATTTGTCCTTATTTAAAAATTTTTGGAAAGAGTTCTGCAGGCTTTGTTTGTACGTGAGAGTTTTTTTATATACAGATTCTGCGTCTTAACACAGTCTCCCTCAAATGTTTGCCTTCTCCTTAGGGGTCAAGATCATCACTCAGCAAGTTCAGCCCAGCAAGATCTTGCCCAAGCCGGTCACGGCGACCTTGCCCAGCAGCAGCAGCTCCCCGATCATGGTGGTGAGCAGTAACGGGACCATCATGACCACCAAGCTGGTCACGGCCCCCGCTGGTAAGTCTGTCCTCCGCTTGGGGGGGGGTGTAAGAATATTGGAACACCGTGAAGCACAGCATGAGATACTTCTAACATGCACCAGAGGTCGGGGAAGACAGAGGAGTGGGTCCCTTGGTCCCCTTGAGTTCCTCTGCGGTTTTCTTGGTCGTCAGTCCAAAAGTCGGAGGGAAGGGGGTGGATTTGTTCTGTCTACTCTGTGCATGCCATAAGAACATGAGAAGAGCCATGCTGGATGAGGCCAAAGGCCCATCTAGTCCAGCTTCCTGTATTTCACAGTGGCCCCACCAGGTGCCTCTGGGAGCGCACAAGACTAGATCTCTGTCTCCTGATACCACTATCCTGCATCTGGCCCTTGAAGTACCCTGGTTTTAAGACTGGAGATGACACATCTCCATCATAGTTTGTAACCTGTGATGGACTTTTCCTCCAGGAATCTGTCCAATTCCCTTTTGAAGGCATCCAGGCCAGATGCCATCACCACCTCCTGTGACATTAAATTAATCACATTGGTCCTAATCACCCCTCCCACACCCCTACACCCCTTGATGTGCTTGTTCTTCAGTATGGCGTGATGGTGTGAATGCTAAGGGGTCATGTGAACTTTTGGCTGCAGCCTGAGGTGGACACGGCCAAAGTTTAGGTTTAACACCTCCCAATTAAAGATGGGCTCGAACCGGTTCATCCCAGTCCGTAATGGCTGCAGCACAGGTGCTGATGCTCCCCTCCCTCCCCTCCTTAGCCAGTCCAGCTACTCCCCAGGCCCAGCTTGCTTGTTTTCTCCACCTCCTTGGCCGATCTCCCGGTCATGAGCAACAGCACAGATTTCTCTGCTGTGCTCTATTGCCTGCGTGGGAGATCAGCCTGGAGGGCAGGGCGGAGAAAGCTGTTGCCAGGACAGGATGATCAATTGAAGATAATGGACACTGGACCTGGTGAGTGGCTGACGGAGCCAGAGGAGGCAGGGACAGCACCTGTGCTGCCCCCTTGACAAATGGGGGCAAACTGGGGCATTCTGATCTGTGCCCGTATCTACTCCCAGCCCTTGCCATGATTACCCACACAGCCATGATTGCCCATACTTTCTGTGTTCTTTCCCCACTTGGCACACTGTGACAAAACCCTGGAAACAGGAGTAATGAATATACAAATCATCAGCCAATCCCAGCAGGAGGGCGGGGAATGGTAGGATATAAAAAGGGTGGAGCCTCGTCAGTTGAGGGAGTTCAGTTGAGTTAAGTTGAGTTGAATGTTTTGAGAGTGAGTGCTGGGAGAGAGCACAGCTCTGTGAGAGTTCTGTCAGGCAGCGAGGGCTATACTGTTGTTTACTAGTTACTGAAGACAGGGGGCTGGAAGAGTTGATGAAATCTATTATATGTTAAAGGCAACGCATACCATCCTCAGACATTGTTATATTTATTATCTTCTCAATAAACTTTGTTATTATTTTTATATTATTCATCTGAGTCTGTCCCAATTCATGAGGCGACGAGTTTAAAAGGTGGCAGCATTATTAAGTGAATAAAAGGTGGCAGCAGTACCATTTCCATCACAGAATTCAGTGTGTAAAAGGGAGGTGTCATCACACACACGTACCCCAGCCCCTAAGCCAGGCAAGTCCAAAGTTTGTCGTTCCAGATGTTTTGGACCACAACTCCCACAGTCCTTTGCCATTGGCAATCTAAGCTTGGAATTCTGGGAGTTGTGGTCCAAAACATCAGGAGGGGCGTAGTTTGGACATGCTTGAGCCTCTTTTCAGGGGCGTTGAATGCTTTGCTCCAATTATGTCTGTCCTCCTTCTTCCCGCCCCGCCCCCCTCCCGCCCTCCCCTGCACCAGGGACTCAGGCGACTTACTCTCGCCCAACAGTAAGTCCATCCCTGGGTGCACGCATAACCGGTACTCCAGGTGCTGCTACGTACGTGAAGACCACCAGCGGAAGCATCATTACGGTAGTCCCCAAGTCCCTTGCCACCCTGGGGGGCAAGATCATCAGCAGTAACATCGTTTCTGGTAAGTAGGCATGTTCTCACAGACGTTCCTCTTTTAATGGGGAAATTCCCAAGGCTACAGAGAGGGGATTAAGGGGGACTCGGCTCGTTCCACTGTGAACTACTGCTCCATAATTTTACTATATGGTAGGTCTCCCTTCCCCTTTATCCATGAGATCAGAAATCTACTAATTCATTTATCTGCAATACGAAAATATTAAAAATATTAAAAGCGCGGGGGAAATCCAGAATAAACTATTTTCACATGTATTATCAGAACTGGTCACTAGGGAGCGCCAGAAGCTGTGCTGTGAAAGCTTGTTTAGGAAGAAAATGTAGCCTGGTCTCTGGTGCTCCCTGGTGGCCACTTTGGGTGATGCATATAATTTATGTTTTTCTTCTATTGTGGTGGTTGCAAGGATTACAGCAGGGGTGCCCAAACTTTTTGTAAGGAGGGCCAGATCTGGTGGCTGAGAATGTGTCAGGGGCCGGTTGCTCCCTGACCCTGCCACCCCACTGCAAGCCCCACTCACTTTCTTTTAAAAACACATGGGGTGAAGGAGGGGGAGGGAGGGGTGGGCCGGCCAGCCGCGGGCCACTCAATGGCCGGGCGGGCCGGATTTGCCTCCGCCCCACCCCCCCCCGGGGCAGGCTTTGGGCAGGCCTGGATTACAGCATGATCATATACATAAGGGCACGGTCATTTGCTTGAAGGTTACTGATAGAAAGTGATATTTTCGCCCAGGAAAATTCAGGTTATGTTCACAATGTATCATTTGCATACATTTTTGCTCCTCAGAAGTCTTCCCTCTGTTGCATACGTCTTTCTGAGCATGAAAACCTGGGGAAGTTTGCAGTTTGCTCAATCTGAGAGTGGCGTTTTGGCCACTGGACTTCTTTACTTGTGGGCCTGAAACATTTTGCTGCATAGGCCGTAGTGTCCAGGTGCATCTGTAACAGGCCTTTTAATTGCCACATTGCCAGCCAGAAGGGGGACCAGACTTATCTTTTGAAAGATAAGTTTTCATGCTTGTGACAAATAGCCACAACAGAGGCGATGGGTGTCTGGTTGCCTAGTCTCGTATCCAAATGCCAAACTCTGAGATATACAGAAGAGCCATGAGTGTTATCTACTACCATTGCTCCTTGGTTGCATGGTGACTTTATGGATCTGTATGTTAGGGACAGACTTTGGTTTACTCTTGGTCGCTTTACAAGGGGGAAGCTCTCTGTTAAAGAATCATAGAATCATAGAATTATAGAGTTGGAAGAGACCTCATGGGCCATCGAGTCCAACCCCCTGCCAAGCAGGAACCCCTTCACAATATTTCCGACAGACGGCCATCCAGCCTCTGCTTAAAAACCTCCAAAAAAGGAGACTCCACCATCCTCCTTTGTGGCAGCGTATTCCACTGCCGAACAGCTCTAACCATCAGGAGGTTCTTCCTAATGTTCAAATGGAACCTCTTTTCCTGCAGTTTGAAACCATGTCCCCGAGTCCTGGTCTCTGAAGCCATGGAGAACAAACCTGTTCCCTCTTCAATATCACATCCTTTCAGATACTTAAACATAGCTATCATAGGAGGCAAACAGATCACTACTGCCTGTCCAAGGCGATTTTTAAACACAGTATGGCCCTGAGAATCTGTGGTCGCCACTCGGCGGTTCTTCGTGGCTTGTCTTTCTCGACCTTCTGGCATCTGCTGCCAACCGCTGCCTCCCCAAACACCTCGGTGGCTAACGGCTCCTTCGCACGTCCTCGGAGTGATGATGGGGTGGCTTGAACGTGTGAACCAAGCGTGGAATACGTGAGACAGGGTCGTGGGGCTCCCATGCGTGGCCTCGACAAAAACAGGAAACAGATCATAAGCAAAGTAAAAGTACCATCTGAGTCCTTTTGAGGTGGCTAAGGGTTGTGAAGGATTGCTTTTCAATGAAAATGAATGCTAATTAGATATATTAAGAGATCCATCACATCCTGGTCATTGCCTCTTTGAGTTGCTGCCATCAGGACGGAGATATAGAGTACTGAGGGCAAGAACGAACCGTCTCAAAAATAGCTTCTTTTTTAGAGCAATATTGGCCTTAAACGGAAATCCTGGACTTTGAAGTCAGCTTATTTTATATGTCATATTTTAGTCATTTTATATGTCATATTATGTGTTGTACCTGTTTTTAAATCTATGTGAAATGTTTTAAATAAGTTTTATATAGCAACCACAAAATTTCGTTGTTCCTGCAAGGGGGCAATGACAATAAAGATTCCTATTCCTATTCCTATTCCTATTCCTATTCCTATTCCTAATCTATAACACTGCCTAATTTTTACGGCCCCTTTTTTCCTGTTTTTTTTTTTTTAATATTCCCTTCCCCACGAGCTGGCAGTTTTCTGAGGAAATTCCAGTGTTTGTAGACCAAGCCATTTTATTTTCACTTTTCTTTAAAAGGTAACTCCTTGATGAAGACCTATTTTCAACAAAAAGGTATCCGAAACTTGAAATGCTCTTAAAACCTTTGTATGACTCCTCCGTTCCGCCCCCCCCTTGCTGTCTCCAAACACCTCCCTCCTCCCTGATCCCTTGCATGGCTCCAGTTTTCCTAAGTCCCTCTCTCTGACAGCTGGAGACGGCTGATGTGTCCCAAGCCACTCTAGGTCAGTGATGGTGAACCTTTTAGAGACCGAGTGTCCAAACTGCAATTCAAAACCCACTTTTTTTTTTTTTTGCAAAGTGCCAATAGAGCAATTTAACCTGAATTACAGTGGTACCCCGGGTTACAAATGCTTTGAGGGCTACCCTTCAGGAAAGCAAGGGTGCCGTGGCCACAGAAAATTCAAAAACCTGCTCTTTGATCCTCGGTTTCCTGAAGGGTAGCTCCCTTTAGGAAAGCGAGAATCGAAGGGCGGGCTCTGGGATTTCCCGCGGCCCCAAGACCCTCGCTGTGGTCGTCGGAAATTTAAAAACCTGCTCTCCGATCCTGTCTTTCCCGAAGAATAGCCCTGGGCAGAGAGGCTGATGGGGTGCCACACCGTTGGGAAAGCCAGTGGGGAGTGGTGGGAGCTTTTGGCCGTGCTCGTAGCCCCAGTTTTTACTCTCCAGCCACACCGCTCTGGACATCCCTAAAGCAGCGTGGCTGGAGAATAAACTCGGGCTAGGAACTAACCCTTCAAGGCGCTCGCCCGGCTTTCTGCATGGAGTACAGTGGCGTGCTTCAAGCGGAGGGGGAAGTGCCGTGGCTGCGAGGGGGTGATGTCGGGGGGGGGCAACAGAAACAGCTCTGCGTGCCACCTTTGGCACCCATGCCATTGGTTCACCAACACTGCTCTAGGTCCACATACCCTCATTTCCCCCCCCCCCCACGTGAATCTCCAACCACCTGAAGAGGAAAAGGGGTCGCCTCGTTCTGAGGCTCCTTGTTTTTTGCTGGGTGTCGTTTAATCTCATCTCTGTTGTGCCCAGGACCCAGCAAACCTCGCATCTTCACACATTCATAACGGACCTCTCTGGTGTCGGGTCTCCTTACGCAGAGGCAGTGTGGCTTTGATGGTTTCCGGGTGGGGTGGGGATCCTGCAGGTCACCACTCCCAAGGAAAGGAAAAAGAGCTGACCTGAGGTTTGGTGTCCTCTTGTGTGCAGTGCTCCCCCCCCGTCCACACCAATTGTGCCCAAACGAAGCTGTTTTAAAGTAGAACAAGACAGGTTGTTGCCTTGCCTTCTCACCCCCGCTGCTTTTCTGTCTCTCCTCCCACAAGGGACGACGACCAAAATCACGACGATCCCTGTGACGTCGAAGCCCAACGTGATCGTTGTGCAGAAGACCACCGGGAAAGGCACCACCATCCAAGGACTCCCGGGGAAGAACGTGGTCACGACGCTGCTGAACGCAGGGGTAAGCAGTAGAGGTGGGCACGAAACGAACAATTTTTCGTTTCCGTTTTCGTTTTTTTCGTTTCGTTACGTAACGAAACGACAAACGAATTTTGTCTCTAAAATGAAACGAAACGAACAGAAACACCGGAATTTTTGTTGTGCGTTTCGTTTCCGTTACTGCAATAGGAGTGAATTGCTTAAAATCCAAAAAAAAAAATCATAAAAAATTGAAATTAATGGTAACGAAATGGTAACGAAACAAACGAAAACGAATTTTTTGCAAAAATTCACGAAAAACGGAAACGAACCAAAACGGACCCGACAAACGACAAACGAAATGCCATTTTTTTTATTCGTACCCATCTCTAGTAAGCAGGACTCAAGGGCGGTGGGCGGCTTGGTGAGCCTTGGCGAGGGAGGAGAGACGGCCTCAGGGGCTAGGGCAGTGTTGGCCAACCTGTGGCACGGGTGCCAAAGGTGCCACTCGGAGCCCTTTCTGTGGGCACCTGACATTGCCCCTTCACAGCCACCTGTATTCAGGTTAAATGGCTGAAATGGCACTTTGCAAAAAATTAATGGGTTCGGAATCACAGTTTGGGCACTCAGTCTCTTGGACGGTTACTTCACGTCCATTCTCGTCCCAGGAGGAAGGTCGTTGCGTGTTGATGTCGGTCGCGGTCACGTGGTCTTCTTGCGATTCTGTCCCTGTTCCCGTGTACGCACGGGCGTGATTGATGATACCAACATGACTGTTACCGCACGTCCTCGTTCTGTGATGAGATGTGAAATTCCATGCCTTTGTTCTCTGTTTTTCTTTTTCCGCCTCCGACCTACTCTTTTTCAATATTTCGATTCTCCGAAGCCTTGCTAAGTTTGAGGCATTTGTCTTTTAACCTCTCTGCACTGCGTTGCTGACTCCATAGGGAATGTACTGGCGAATGGCACTTTGCACTCCTGCCACTAGAGGGAGAATGGCACGTTGCGTGACGAGCTTTACCTCACGGGCACTCGTCTCGGAACGAGAAGCGTGACGAGCAGATTCCCGAGGCCAGGGAGGGGAATCTCTCATCCCGCTTAAATCGCAGTTCAGGGGGCGTGGTCGGGACGGACTCCTCTCGTCCCGCAATGGACATGCGGTTAGATTACTTCATACCGGTCCCAAGCGGGACCGCAAACAGCGATGAGATGGATGTGAAGTATCAGTCTAAGAGGTTCACCAACACTGGCCTGGGGTTTGAGCTGGGTTCTCCAGCAGATAGTGGGGCAGCAGCAGATGGCACAGGCATTCATGACTGCTACGGGGAGGTCCGTTGGCTGCTTTCCTTGTGCCATGCACCACCCGCAGGGCCCTGACACCTCTGCCTATGAAGTCTGTGGGTGCAGGCGATGGGAAGCAGAGGTGTGTGGCATTGGTGGGGGTTTTGACTGCAGCCCTCCCTGCTGCGGAAGACGGCCTGGAGGCTTCTGGGAGCAGTAGTCCAAAAAGCACAGATCTTCACCCCTCTAATGAGCGGAGTCCTGAGACTTGAGAAAGCTTCCACATTGGGGATAGAACTTGGGAATTCTTTTTTTAAAAAAATTAAAATTGGACTTTAACTCCTTCAGTCCCAGTGGCCATTCACGCCCGGGTACTTGGAGATTGTAGTATAGAAGGGTCATATCTTTTTGTCTTTGATTGGTGGGATATTTATTTTATTTTAATTTATTTTTACAACTTATATACTGTCCACTACCGAAAGGTCTCTGGGTGGCATACAATCAAAAGAATTAAAACATTTAAAACATAAAATATCAATAAACAATTAAAACAATAATAAAAAATTACACTAAAATTGCCATCAGAGGACTCACAATCTGTATGGTGTCAATTGAAAAAACTTCTGGAACAGGAAGGTTTGTACTTGGCGCCGAAATGTCATCAGTGTTGGCGCCAGGCGGATCTCACTTGGGAGGGCATTCCATAGCTTGGGGGCAGCTGCCGAGAAGGCCCTGTGTCTACCAGCCATCCCTCTTACCTCCTTGAGGGATGGCTCTTTCAAGAGGGCTCCCTGGCTAGATCTTAATTGCTGGCCAGGTTCATATGGAAGGAGGCAGTCCTTCAGGTATCTCGGTCCTAAGCCATTTTGGCTTTGTATGTCAAAACAAGCACTTTGAATCCAGCTCGATAGTTCTTTGGAGTGCACCTCTATAGAGCCTGACAGGCAGCAAGACGACACCCTCCCCCTTAAAGATCTGGACTTTCTTTTGTACGCCAGAGGCAGAGTCCTCTCTCTTTCGTACAGCAACACCGGGCAACACAAGCCTCAGAAGCCTCCCCGGGAGGCCCTGTTCCGAACTAGTGAAATACAGGTGCCTAGAGAGGTTTGTACACTAGTACCTTGTATAAAGGAATTAATTCATTCCAAATAAAATTATGTTAAGCAAATTTTCCTTTATACAAATTTCCCATAGGAATGCATTGAAAACAGAGTGATCCCATTTTTATGTTGTACGGATTCGCCCCATAGGTAATTATGTTAATCAAATTTCCCCTATCTCTGGAATTTTTTATGTTGTACAAATTTTATGTTATACAAGCTATTAGTTATACAAGGGTCCACTGTATCTTAAGGTCTGGCATTCCTGGGATTCTATCAAAAGGGATTGAAAATAAAACAGCCAACATTATAATGCCATTATACAAAACAATAGTAAGGCCCCACCTGGAGTATTGTGTACAATTCTGGTCACCGCATCTCAAGAAAGACATAGTGGAACTGGAAAAGGTGCAGAAGAGAGCGACTAAAATTATTACTGGGCTGGGGCACCTCCCTTATGAGAAAAGGCTAAAACATTTGGGGCTCTTTAGTCTGGAAAAAAGGCGCCTGAGGGGGGATAGGATTGAGACATACAAAATAATGCAGGGCATGAGTAAAGTGGATAGAGGGAAGCTCTTCTCACAAAATACCCGAACTAGGGGACATACACTCAAATTGAGGGCTGGGAGAGTAAGAACAGACAAAAGAAAATATTTTTTCACCCAGCGCGTTGTTAATCTATGGAACTCCCTGCCACAGGAGGTGGTGATGGCATCTGGCCTGGATGCCTTCAAAAGGGGATTGGACAGATTCCTGGAGGAAAATTCCATCCAGAGGTGACAAACCATGATGGAGAAGTGTCATATCCAGGCTTAAAACCAGGGTACTTCAAGGGCCAGAGGCAGGGGAGTGGTATCAGGAGACAGATATCTAGTCTCATGCGCTCCCAGACGCATCTGGTGGGGCCACTGTGAGATACAGGAAGCTGGATGAGATGGGCTTTTGGCCCGATCCAGCAGGGCTCTTCTTATGTTCTTATGAATGTTGAGAGAATTCTGGGCCCTGTTCTCCAGGACATAAATGGCACACGTCTGTTGCAGGCTAGTGTTTCTAATCCCTGGGCAGTGCGTGTCAGTCTCGCCTGCTGTGACATCCAAAGAGATCCTTGGAGAGTCTGTTTAACATTGCACCAGCGAACACCAGCCTGTGCATTTCTTGACCTTATCAGGGTGGTCTCTTCGCTCTTTCCTGTCCTGTGGATAGAAAATCAGTCGGAGGATGCACAGGTAGAAACGCATACCAGAATGGCAGCCCATCAGCAGAGAAGCACTTCCAAATACAGTGGTACCTTGTATAAAGGAATTAATTCATTCCAAATGAAATTATGTTAAGCAAATTTTCCTTTATACAAATTCCCATAGGAATGCATTGAAAATGGAGTGATCCCATTTTTATGTTGTACGGATTCTCCCCATAGGCAATTCTGTTTAGCAAATTTCCCCTATCTCCAGAATTTTTTATGTTGTACAGATTTTATGTTATACAAGCTGTTTGTTATACAAGGGTCCACTGTAGTTTCTCTCGGGGTCTGTGATCCAGTCAAAGATACCACCTGCTCTGGCAGGTGGATTGTTTTTTCGGAGGGTAACTTATCTGGCCTTGTCCTGTATTGTGTTTCCCTTTAAACTGAGTTAGTCAAATAAGTGATAGGTGGTATTTGAGCTCTCTTGGAGTAATCTCAGGGATGTAATCTTCACACTACGGTTTGAAGAAATACCATATTTTCCCATCTATAAGACGACCACCCATGTATAAGACCCCCCCCCCCAATTTCCAGCCCGAAATAACAGTTTCTCTCATTGGTTTACTTCCGTGTATAAGACAACCCTAAAATTTTAGTCTAACAATTCTAGTTAATATATATAGTGGACCCTCATAGAACAAACGGTTTGCATAACATAAAATCTGTTACACATAAAATATTCCGGAGATAGGGGAAATTTGCTTAACAGAATCGCCTATGGGGCGAATCCGTACAACATAAAATTGGTCGCGATTAGGGATTACTGTTTTCAATGTATTCCTATGGGAAAATTGGATAATGGAAAATTTGCTTAACAGAATTACATTTGGAACAAATTAATTCCTTTATGTTTGTGAAGATTCTCGGTCATCCAAGTGAGTTTATCTGGAAGTTGAGTCATGGCTACTGGACCTCTCATCCAAGCAGCTTCATCAGTCTGAAATGTTTCTATCTCTCAAGAAAAAGAAGTCCAGTAGCCGTGACTCAACTTCCAGAATTAATTCCTTTATACAAGTTACCACTGGATAGATAGTGTTATGTGTGTTCCTTAACCAGAATGGAAACACAAACAATGGAGATTTGCAGAAAGTGAAAGACCTTTATTAACACAACTGCAGACACGGAGAGAAGGGCACTCAAGGCGTGGTCTCTGCCCAAGCACATGTGTCCAAAGTTAATATACCCGACACTTATTTCCCTCTCTTGCCCTCTAGCCAATCCTGGCTACGCGGAAGGCGCACAATCTGTCTACCACCGAAGCAGATTGTAAAACTTAACCTTATATGGTATGCCTAACCATAACTTCTCCCCCCCCCCATACAAACAATGTGTCCAATCTCTGCTTTAGCATATCATGGCATATTCATAAGAACATAAGAAGAGCTCTGCTGGATCAGGCCAACGGCCCATCGAGTCCAGCTTCCTGTATCTCACAGTGGCCCCACCAGATGCCTCTGCGAGCACACGAGACTAGATCTCTGTCTCCTGATGCTACTCCCCTGAATCTGGCCCTTGAAGGACCCCGGTTTTAAGCCTGGAGATTACACATCTCCATCATGGTTGGTAACCTGTGATGGACTTTTCCTCCAGGAATCTGTCCAATCCCCTTCTGAAGACATCCAGGCCAGATGCCAGCTTAAGTAACTCACCATAAAGAACACATGAATTTTAAAACGTATTTTCTACTCCCTTACCGATAGATAGATAGATAGATAGATAGACAGACAGACAGACAGACAGACAGACAGACAGACAGACAGACAGACAGACAGACAGACAGACAGACCTATATATGGAAAAATACAGCACATAGTTCTTTGGGAAGATGTATGCAGAGTTTTAGATAACTCAGGGGAGTAAACCAAGTGGTATGAAGGTCTTGGATTTATCATGGGGGAGGGGAAGGAGGGGGAGGGGCTTTGTTCCCGTTGCCTTCATTTGAACAAAAGTCTCCAAACTTTCTTCTCAGGGAGAGAAGACGATCCAAGCCATGCCATCCGGGGCGAAACCAGCCATCATCACCGCCAGCCGGCCCATTACCAAAATGATAGTCACTCAGCCGAAAGGGATCGGCTCAGCCCTTCAGCCGGCCACCAAAATCATCCCAACCAAGATCGTGTACGGGCAGCAAGGGAAGACTCAGGTAGGCTTGGATCCTTTGGGACGGAGTGTCCTCAGGCAGGGGCGGGGAGGAGCCCATTTTGCTGATCGTGCCGTAGCCGTTTGCGGAAGATCAAGGAGCAATTTATTTCACATTATTTGCAAAACGTGTTGGCACTTGTATCTTGCACTCAGTGGCAGTTTGGGACTATGATGACCGTGAGTTCTGAAATTTCCATTTTTGGTGGTGGGGAGGTAACATCGCTGGATCAGAATGGAATTTTGCCACACCCCAGTTCAGATGCTTCTTGGGATGACTGTGCTTTTAAAACCTGAACTTGACTTAATCACGGCTGGGGAATATGTGACCTTCCAGCTGTGGGATCGGTTGAAACAGTTTATATCCTGCCCTTTCCAGCAGCAGCCACGGCCAGCTACCAGTCTGCCTAAAAACACTCCATGAAAATGACACACTTTTGAAATTGTAGTTTAGCGAGATTTCATAAATTGGAAATGTTAGATAATACAATTAAAAACAACAACAATGTGAATAATTAGTACAACACAAAACAGGATCTTACCTGCCTAGATGCTCTAAGCCAGGCATGACCAAACTTCGGCCCTCCTGATGTTTTGGACCATAACTCCCAGAATTCCAAGCCTGTATTTCCAATGGCAAAGGACTGTGGGAGTTGTGGTCCAAAACATCTGGAGAGCCGAAGTTTGGACACGCCTGCTCTAAGCACATCCAATCTCTCCTGATTTCGGAAGCTAAGCAGGGTCGGCCCTGGTTAGTACTTGGATGGGAGACCACCAGGGAATACCAGGTGCTTGTAGGCGCCTGGAGTAGGAACTGGTAAACCACTCCAGTACCCCTGCCAAGAAAACTCCATGGAGATGGAGTCCCAAAGGGTCGGTCACGACAAGTGGGAAAAGTCCACATGATGTTCTCTGGCAGTTGAGTCATGGCTACTGGACTTCTTTTTTGAGAGATAGAAACGTTTCGCTGTTCATCCAAACAGCTTCATCGGACCGAGCTGTAGCCATGACTCAACTTCCAGATAAACTCACCTGGATGACTGAGAATCTTCACAGACATATTGCTTTGCAATTTGGGGCAGATGCCCTGAAGTTGGAAGACCGATGAAGCTCAGCGAAACGTTTCTATCTCTCAAAAAAGAAGTCCAGTACCCATGACTCAACTTCCAGATATCTTCACAGTCCACATGATGTTGTTAGGCTACAAGGCCCATTGGGTCTGAGAAGAATAGTCAGTGGTGAGGGATGAATGGGTTTTGTAATCCATCCGTGTCCAGAAGGCTGTGCATTCCTCAGGCACAGTCTTAAGTCTTTGAAATGTTCAGGTTGGCTGAGGAGGCTTTGTTGTAGAAGCCACTGGTGGTTTTCCAAGCATCGCTGGGTGGGACCACTTCGTGTTGGTCAAAACATACCACAGTATCTCCCTTAAGCAAGAGATACATGGATATTGTGGGTGACAGCTCCTTTCCAAATGACCGCGGAGCCTTCTTACCTTTGGATATTTGTACACGACCCCTAAACTCCGCCGCAAATGGCTGCCAGCTCCGGAGCTTACAATTGTTTCCCCACCAGCTCCGGAGTTTGCAGGAAATTAAGTGCGACCACGCCCACCTAAGCGCGTCCCAGCGCACTTTTCAGGTACCTGCTCTAGGAGGGTGAAAATCCCCAGATCTGGATGTAATCTAGTGAGTGCCGGGCTCTCCTCGCTTCTGTTTGGTTTTTTTGCCTCCCGCCCCTTTAAGAGAAGGGGCGGGAGGCAAAAAAAAAAAAACCAGAAGAGAAGAGAAGGAATCAGGACGACAACAGGGCTCCGGGCGGCTTCGGAGGTGAGCCTGCATTCTTTTGTCCCCTTTTTTCTCCCTCCCCTCACGCAGACAGGAGCAAGGAAGTGCGGAGGGGTGGGGACGCAGGAAGAGCAACAAACCCCCAAGATCTCTGGTCCATATTTAAGTGGCCAGCGGATCTTAGGGGTGGTGTGAAAAGGCCCTTTCTGGCCATGCTGATTGGTGGCCTTTCGGGAGTTTCATTGTAATCTCCACCTCTTTGGATTGCGGTGGCCCCTAGCTTCATTGGCAGCTGTGTAAGAACACGAAGATAGTGGAGCACCCCCTTTGAGCTACTGAGCTACTGTCTTTTGTTGTGTTGGCCCCCCAAAAAGGGCAACTAACGGACGCACGGCCCTCCTCCCTCCCTCCCTCCCTCCCCACCCTTTCTTCCAGGTCCTCATCAAGCCAAAGCCGGTGACCTTCCAGGCGACGGTTGTAAGTGAGCAGACGAGGCAGCTGGTCACGGAGACCTTGCAGCAGGCTTCCCGCGTGGTGGAGGCAGGGAACGCTCTGATGCCCGAGGTGAAAGAGGAGCCCCAGGCCTACACAGACAGCAGCTCCTCCTCCACAGAATCCTCCCAGGGCTCCCAAGGTCCAACGCCTACGGATGTTTCCTCGGTCTGGTGGGGTGGGGTGGGGTTCGGTTTCTCCAGAGACAGCCTTGGAGGGTTTCGGGGAGCTTATAGAAATGAACACTGTGGCGCTCTCTCGGAGCTTCACGGGCTGGGCTTCAGGCATGTGTCACTCCAAACTCCTTGAACCTGCATAACAACCACGTTCACTTCCCTTGATCTAGACCAGTGGTTCTCAACCTGTGGGTCCCCAGATGTTCCTGAACTGTAACTCCCAGAAATCCCTTCCAGCACAGCGAGTGGGGGGGGGGCTTCTGGGAGTTGCAGTCCAGGGACATCTGGGGACCCACAGGTTGAGAACCACTGGTCTGGACACTTACAGCTTTCTTCTAGAGCTTGGAGTTGCCATCCAGAAGTGGTTCTGTTGATGCAACCAAGAATTGCTTTGACTTCTGTGTTTTGAATGTTTCTGTGTGGAGCAACAGGTGTCGCAGGGACCTCTCTGACTGGAGAGCAGAGATCTAATGGGACCTGACTGTAGTTTGCCAGCAATAGGGAAGCCCATTGACTGTCAATTTCTCTCCTCTCCTGCGTCTCAGATTCCCAGCAGGTGGTGCATGTCATCGCTTCCCGCAGTCAGGATTGGTCAGAACACGAGATTGCGGTGGACTCCAGCCCAACCATCATTTACCAAGATGTCTCCGGCGAATCGCAGTCCGCGACGTCCACCATCAAAGCATTGTTGGAGCTCCAGCAGACCACAGGTGGGCCTTCCTCATCTGTTTGGGGCCCTGCGGAGAAGATCACCCTCCATGCACAAAGGCCCTGTGGATTTCTTCCTTTCATTTCAGGCTTACCAGATTTGGGAAAAATTACTACACAGCCAATCCTCAATTAGCAACCTCCGCGTTTAATGACCTCTCAGACTTACAACTTGGGATGGGCATTTCGTTTTGGAACCAGTAGGTTACGACACGAACCATGTGAGCCCAGGTGGTCATCAGAACCGGCTGATACACGCAGATCCAATTACTTTACCTTTCTCTGTCTCACGCAGGGTTAAAATCCAACGAGGAAGCGTACTGCAATGTCATCTGTGCTAGATCTGTGATGCTGGCCAATCAGGAGCTGTGCAGGGACAGGCATCATTCCACCTCCCTCTCTAATTGGCCAGCAGCATGCAGCAGGAAAGATGATGTCACAGCGTGCTTCCTCATTGGATTTTAACCCTGCGCGAGACAGAGAAAGGTAAAGCAATTGGATCTGTGTGTATCAGCCGGTTCCAAGGACCACCTGGGCTTGTGTGGTTTGTTTCGGAACCTACTGGTTCCGAAACAAAATGCCCATCCCTACTTACAACCGACAGCCGTGACCAAAGCTGCCCCCACAATTAGCTGCCCCAACAATTAGCCGCCTAATTGCTGCCCAGGGGAGCACCTGCTGTTCCAGATAACAGGCGTTTGGGCAGGAAACTTCTTCCAAGTGTGATGAGATTCTGCAGCAGCTCACATCTGGCGGTGGCTTTTTCTTCAGCATATAGAAGTACCTCTACTTAGGAGTTTAATCCGTTCCAAATGCATGCTCGTACATTGAACAACTCGTAAGTAGAGCAGCCGTATCTAAAAAATCAAATAAAAAAATAAATTGGGGGGGGGAAATAAAAAATTATAGGTTGAGCAGACTGCATCTAAAATTTGTAAGGCAGCAGTTAAAACACCCAACGGTTTTCCGCTCTTAAGTCGAATTGTTTGTAGGTAGAGCCGCCCAAAAGTAGAGGTACCACTGTCTCTAGCTAGAGGGCATAATTGAGCATGGGTAGACACCAAGTAAAGAATGGGTCTCCTTTAATACCTTCGTTTATGAGCATAATTTGTTCTGGAAACATGCTTGTAAACCAAAACACTCTTATATCAAAGCAGATTGTCCCATAAGAAATAATGGAAACTCAGATGATTTGTTCTGGCATCTCATAGAGCCCATACTGTGCACACGAAATGCTAAAATTCACAAAAGAAGTTGGCTAGAAGTCCACGTCCTCATCATGGTTTAGGTACCTGACTACAGAATCTGCTCTGCTTGGGACTAGCAACTGGGTTTTACTCTGTGTTTTTAATGTGGTATTAATGAAGTGCAATTTGTACCCATACATGCACTTGACTAGCTGCCCTAAATGGTTTGAAAAATTAGAAAGGATGTTGAAAACAAATAAACAAAATAAAAATATAAAGTAAAATAAAACCCTAAACTACACTCCCCTTTGAAAATGTTCTTGGCTGATGCAAGGGAAACCTCCCTTCCTCTTTCTTCTCTCTGCTTTGGAGGCTACTGTAGATGTTCCAGACCATCATTCACAATCCAGCAAGGGTGGGGGGAGAGAGAAGAACCATTGGCTCTCTTTTGATCACGTGACCTGCTCGAGTGTTTGTATATCAAGACATTACTTGCTGATCAAGGCAAAATTTAGAAGATATGTTTGCTTGTCTTGCAAAACACTCTTAAATCAAGGTACTCTTTAACCAATGTATTATGTATTTAAAATACTTGAACCCTACCTTTCTCTTCAGAAAGGACCCAAGGCAATATTTAAATCTAAACACAGGGACCTTCTCAGTTGTCACCTCTCACTTAAGGAACCCATTACCCTGAGAAATATCCCTGGCTCCTTCAGTCCAAGCTTTTAAAGAGCAACAAAAAACTTTGACTTTATAGGTTAGCTTTCCTTTACCTACTTTTATTTTTATGATGGCGGTGTTTATGTTTATTGTTATTATGTTTGAATATTTTGTTTATTGTGTTTAATCATGTTGTATATTTTTGTGTGTTTTTATATTCATGTATTGTTATCTGTACATTGGTATTTTGTTTTGTTGTCAAATGCCCAGAGTAGCCTCTAGGCTAGATGGAGCAGGATAGCAATCAAACAAATAAATAAATAATAAAATAAATAAGTACAGTCATCCCCCGCCATTTCATGGTTCATATACTGCAGTCCCAGTATATCGCAGGATCGCAGTATATAAAGGCAAGGGCCCCTGGGACAACCTGTGTGCGCCTGCTTGAGGCCTCCTGCATGTACTCCAGCCTGGCAGTGCCCCAAGCGGGCCTCTGACGGGCTTCCCAGCGAACCGGAAGTGGCTTCTGGAAAACCGGAAGTCCCTTCCAGATTGCCCGAAACCACTTCTGGGGCCTCTGACAGGCTGGGGAAGCCCACCGGAGGCCCATTCAAGGCAGCACCAGGCCTGGGGTAAGTGTAGGAGGCCCCAGACAGCCCCCCCCCCAGTCCTGACCCAACCCAGCATCCTCATAACATGGATTTTCCTTTTTCTCTGGATCCCTAATCTCCGCGCTAAACGGGATTACTGCATACAAACTCCAAAAATGGCCAAATGCCACACTACAATGGTAGTGTATCAGCGGAATGCTGGACCGCATGGCCGCCACATCCCTTTTGACTCTGAACCTTTTAAAACAACAATAACTCTGTTTATCTATCAACTCATGGGCTCTGAGTTATCCGTGACGGATCAGGAAAGAGATCTTGGTGGGTTGGTGGACAGCTCCATGAAGGTGTCTCCCCAATGTGTGGCAGCTGTGAAGAAGGCCAATTCCATGCTAGGGATTATCAAAAAGGGGATTGAAAATAAAACAGCCAATATTATAATGCCATTATACAAAACAATAGTAAGGCCCCACCTGGAGTATTGTGTACAATTCTGGTCACCGCATCTCAAGAAAGACATAGTGGAACTGGAAAAGGTGCAGAAGAGAGTGACTAAAATGATTACTGGGCTGGGGCACCTCCCTTATGAGGAAAGGCTAAAACATTTGGGGCTCTTCAGTCTGGAAAAAAGGCGCCTGAGGGGGGATATGGTTGAGACATACAAAATAATGCAGGGCATGAGTAAAGTGGATAGAGGGACGCTCTTCTCCTTCTCACAAAATACCAGAACTAGGGGACATCCACTCAAATTGAGGGCTGGGAGAGTAAGAACAGACAAGAGAAAATAGTTTTTTCACCCAGCTCGTTGTTAGTCTGTGGAACTCCCTGCCACAGGATGGGGTGATAGCATCTGGCCTGGATGCCTTCAAAAGGGGAGTGGATAGATTCCTGGAGGAAAAGTCCATCAAAGGTTACAAGCCATGAGGGAGATGTGTAATCTCCAGTCTTAAAACCAGGGTACTTCCAGGGCCAGAGGCAGGGGAGTGGTATCAGGAGACAGATCTCTAGTCTCATGCGCTCCCTGACGCATCTGGTGGGGCCACTGTGAGATACAGGAAGCTGGACTAGATGGACCGTTGGCCTGATCCAGCAGGGCTCTTCTTATGTTCGTATGTTCTCACTCTCTCCCTTCTTCTCTGCCCCTTGGTGGGAACAGTGAAGGAGAAGATGGAGCCTAAGCCGAGGCAGCCCACGATAGACTTGAGCCAGATGGCGGTCCCCATCCAGATGGCCCAAGAGAAGCGCCATTCTCCGGAGAACCCCTCCATCGCTGTCGTGGAGTCGGAACTGGTGGCAGAATATATCACCACCGGTAAGTTCCCCCCGGGGGACGGACAGGATGCGCTTTTAATGCCCGATCTGTTTTGTTCTCTACGAAATGTGCATGTTTCCTATTGTGCCTGCTCCCCGTCCTGCTCCTTCTGCCTAGCCTTCGGGGCTTTTCATCTGTGCGTCACCTCCCTGCGGTGTTCTTCTTGTGCAGCTGGCTTGAGTGTCGGTGTCGGTCAAGGCGCAAGAAAGATTTTTTCAAGCGGACCTTCCTTTGCCGTGCGGTTGGCTGGGCTGTCGATGTGTCCACGGAAGGAGGTTTTCCCGTTTTCCTGGGAAACCTCCCAAATGCCGGTTGGTGCCAAGAAGGGGCAAACCCCACCCAGTCTTGGTGTGTGCCAAGTATAGACCACCCACCAAACCCACCAAAGGTGATACTTTGCTTTGGGAAATAAGAGCCTTCACTGGGCGTCTAGAACAGCTTGATAGGCTGGAGGGGATGTCAGTCAATGGCCCCGGAGGCTGTGATTGGCTGAGGGTGCCGGTAGAGCAGGGGTGTCCAAACTTCAGCTCTCCAGATGTTTTGGACGACAACTCCCAAAAGTCTAAATGGCCAGTGACAAAGGGACGGTGGGTGTTGTGGTCCAAAACATCTGGAGGGCCGAAGTTTGGACACCACTGCTGTAGAGAGTTCTCTACGGCACCTGTGGCATTGGCCTGCCAAAGAGGGTTTGTGGCCTCTTCCAAGCAGGGCAAAGGGGTCACCGCAACATGAGGAACTGTATTAAAGGGTTGCGGCATTAGGAAGTTTGGGAACCGCTGGATTAATGGATCTATAGTCAATCCACTGCTACCCTCTTTACATTAGCAAGGTTCTGTTGTTAGCCTTACGCATGAATGTCTTGCGTGGTCCATTTCTTGAGTCTATGCCTTTTGGCAGCTGCTGCCTGTCATCCAGGCGGACTGTGTTCCAGCCAGGAATTGGCTATCTCTTTCTTGGTGGTTTTTGCAAAGCAACAGCGGCCACAACCAGCTAATGCCCCAGAGCAGTCTGCCGGGTGGCGCAGCAGTAAGACAGATCTGAAGGGGGGAGGGGTCCTTTCTGCAAGGGAGAGCAGCTTTTAAACTGACAACTGGGGGAAAGCCAATAGGAGCTGCGTGGCATCCGGTTCGGAACACCTCATCCTCGGGGAATGAGGTTGGAGAGGGTAGAGAATCACATAGAGAAGACATAGCAGGTATAGGTATTAGCACCGGGAGAATAACAGAATGTGACAGTTCATCTACTGAAAATAAAAGCTGTGGGGCGAATAGAACAAGGCAGCAGCTGTTGTTGCGGGACCCACTGTACAGGTGCTTCTACGCCAATGCTCGAAGCCTCCGAGCAAAGATGGGAGAACTTGAACATTTGGCAGCTAGGGATAACATTGATATAATAGCCATAACAGAAACCTGGTAGATTGCGGAGAACCAGTGGGATACAGCAATCCCAGGCTATAAACTCTATAGAAGAGATAGAGAGGGGCGGATTGGAGGAGGAGTGGCCATCTATGTCAAAGAAGGGGTAAAATCCAGCAGAATGGAGATTGACAGAGGGTCTGACTCCACCATAGAATCACTGTGGGTTAAACTACCAGGTCCAAGGAGTGATGTGATCGTTGGAGTATTCTATCGTCCACCAGATCAAAAACTTGAGGGGGACCTTGAAATGAGGAGAGAAATCATGGAGGTGGCTAAGAGGGATAGGATAGTAATCATGGGGGACTTCAATTATCCCCACATCGACTGGGCCAATGCGAGCTCCGGGCAAGAAAGAGAAACTGGGTTTCTCGACTTGCTGAATGACTGTGCCTTAGAGCAACTTGTCATGGAGCCCACCCGAGAACAGGCAACTCTGGATCTAATACTGTCTGATACTCAGGACCTGGTCAGGGGTGTGAATGTCACTGAGCCTCTGGGAAACAGTGACCATGCTGCAATTACCTTTGCCATGCATGTCGGAGGAAGAGTGTCAACCAAATCAAGACATAAAAACCCTTGATTTTCGAAGGGCAAACTTCCCTCAGATGAGGAAACTAGTTAGAGAGAAACTGAAGGGGAAGGTTAGAAGAATCCAATCTCTTCAGAGTGCATGGAGCCTGTTTAAAACAACAATAATAGAGGCCCAGCACAAGTGCATACCACAAAGAAAGAAGAGCTCATTAAGTCCAAGAGGACACCGGCATGGTTAACGAGTGGAGTTAGAGAGGCTCTAAAGCACAAGGAGAGGTCCTTCTGTAAATGGAAATCCTCCCCAAATGAGGAAAATAAAAAGGAACACAAACTCTGGCAAAAGAAATGTAAGAAGATGATAAGGGAGGCAAAGAAAGACTTTGAGGAACAAATGGCTAGCAATATAAAGGGTAATAATAAAAGCTTCTTTAAATATGTTAGAAGTAGAAAACCTGCCAGAGAACCAGTTGGCCCTCTGGATGGTGAGGGAGGAAAAGGGGAGGTTAAGGAAGACTTGGACATTGCAGAGAAATTGAACGAGTTCTTTGCGTCTGTCTTCACGACAGAGGACCTTGAGCGGATTCCGCTGCCTGAGCCGCCCCTCTTGACCAAAGAATTAAATCAAATACAGGTTAAAAGAGGTTTTAGGTTTTAGGACTAATTGATAAATTGAGGATTAACAAGTCACCGGGCCCAGATGGCATCCACCCAAGGGTTATTAGGGAACTGAGAAATGAAATTGCAGATCTCTTAACGGTTATATGCAACTTGTCTCTTAAAACGGCCACAGTGCCGGAGGACTGGAGGATCGCAGATGTCACACCAATTTTTAAAAAAGGAAGGAGGGGGGACCCAGGAAACTACAGGCCGGTTAGCCTTACATCTGTCCCAGGGAAGATGGTGGAAAGCCTCATCCAAGAGAAAATCTTAAAACACATAAAAGAACAAACCTTGCTGAGAGAAAATCAGCATGGCTTCTGTAAGGGTAAATCTTGTCTGACAAACCTCTTAGAATTTTTTGAAAAGGTGAACAGGCACGTGGATTTGGGTGAACCGGTTGATATAGTCTATCTGGATTTTCAAAAGGCTTTTGACACAGTCCCTCACCAAAGGCTGCTGAGAAAATTGCACAGTCAGGGGATAAGAGGGCAGGTCCTCTTATGGATTGAGAACTGGTTGAGATCCCGGAAACAAAGAGTAGGTGTCAATGGGAAATTTTCGCAATGGAGAGAAGTGAAAAGCGGTGTTCCCCAGGGCTCGGTCCTGGGTCCGGTGCTTTTCAATCTGTTCATAAATGACCTGGAGACAGGGATAAACAGTGAGGTGGCCAAGTTTGCAGATGACACAAAACTTTTCCGTGTGGTAAAAACCAGAGAAGATTGTGAAGAGCTCCAGAAGGATCTCTCCAAACTGGGGGAGTGGGCTGAGAAATGGCAAATGTGTTTTAATGTAACCAAATGTAAAGTAATGCATATTGGGGCAAAAAATCCAAACTTCATCTATCAACTCATGGGCTCTGAGTTATCCATGACGGATCAGGAAAGAGATCTTGGTGTGTTGGTGGACAGCTCCATGAAGGTGTCTCCCCAATGTGCGGCAGCGGTGAAGAAGGCCAATTCCATGCTAGGGATGATCAAAAAGGGGATTGAAAATAAAACAGCCAACATTATAATGCCATTATACAAAACAATAGTAAGGCCCCACCTGGAGTATTGTGTACAATTCTGGTCACCGCATCTCAAGAAAGACATAGTGGAACTGGAAAAGGTGCAGAAGAGAGCGACTAAAATGATTACTGGGCTGGGGCACCTCCCTTATGAAGAAAGGCTAAAACATTTGGGCCTCTTTAGTCTGGAAAAAAGGCGCTTGAGGGGGGATATGATTGAGACATACAAAATAATGCAGGGTATGAGTAAAGTGGATAGAGAGAAGCTCTTCTCCCTCTCCCAAAATACCAGAACTAGGGGACATACACTCAAATTGAGGGCTGGGAGAGTAAAAACTGACAAAAGAAAATATTTTTTCACCCAGCGCGTTGTAAGTCTATGGAATTCCCTGCCACACAATGTGGTGATGGCATCTGACCTGGATGCCTTCAAAAGGGGATTGGACAGATTCCTGGAGGAAAAGTCCATCACAGGTTACAAACCATGATGGAGATGTGTAATCTCCAGGCTTTAAACCAGGGTACTTCAAGGGCCAGATGCAGGAGAGTGGTATCAGGAGACAGATATCTAGTCTCATGCGCTCCCAAACACATCTGGTGGGGCCGCTGTGAGATACAGGAAGCTGGACTAGATGGGCCTTTGGCCTGATCCAGCATGGCTCTTCTTATGTTCTTATGTTCTTATGATTTTAACAGCTGGCAGAACGACACGTAACTTCCGTGTTAACCTGGAGGCTTTTTACCTTATGGAGAATTGTTCTGAAGCTCCTGCACCCAGCCATTCGTGTTGGTGTCATTTGGAGCTCTGCTTTAGAACAGGCATGTCCAAACTTCGGCCCTCCAGATGTTTTGGGCCACAGCACCCACAGTCCTTTGTCATTGGAAATACAGGCTTGGAATTCTGGGAGTTATGGTCCAAAACATTAGGAGGGCCAAAGTTTGGACATGCCTGCTTTAGAAAATAAACGTTCAGCCGATTCCCGCTTGTTTTTCATGAATCTGTTGCCAACGCAGGATTCTTGAAGGAGCGCCAGCAGTTTCGATCTCTACTATACCAGCAACCTTCTTATTTGATTAAAAGCACAGCATTGGGCGGGGGGGTGGTCTTCTCTCCCCATTCTCTTGAGTTCTTTAGAACCACATTCTGGCATGCAGAATATTCTGCAGAAGCCATTCCGCAGATCTCAGCATTGCTGCCAATTATTGAAAGCACTTGATTCCCAGATGCTCAATAATGAGTTCCATTTGTGTAGATCGAAAGGGCACTGAGAAAAATGAAAACAAGGCCTGTTAGACTAGAACAAGTATTGATTAAGAATCCCCCCCCCCAGGAGATGAGCGTTTTCATTTTCAAACACAACAGTTGCCCTTTCTATGCATGTATTTGGAACGGAGGTCTGAATTTATGCCTTTATTGTAACTAAAAGGGCATAATGTTAGTTGGGTACCTGTCACCCAGGGGGGCTGGGAATGGCTTTGCAGAACCCAGGTTCGGCACTGCTTGCGGAAGCGCCTTATGTACCCTGCAGCAGTTAAAGGCAAGAGGAAGGTGATGAGGTGGTGCCCTGATGGAAGCCTGGGTCTTCTCATCCCTTAGTCGTTCGGGATAGAGTTACCTCGAGTACATCAGAAAAAGGGAGCTATCTTAGCTCCCCTCCTGTTCCTTGCTGTCTCTTCACATGGAGAGCAGTCTCTCTCTCTCTCTCTCTCAAACCCCCCCCCCCCGGGGTGTGGAGACTCCATGTCATCTCTGTGCTCCGAACCCCTGACAAATCAGTTTCTCATTGCTCCGAGACAACGTCCCCTCGTATTTTTTATCTCTTCCATGCAGGGGCCTTGCCCGTCCAGGTGGTGGGGACAGGGTTACATTCGAAACCTGGAAGTAAGCACGCATTGACCCAGGTTGCCGTTGTGCGGCGCCAATGGAGCTCTGCCTACCTGTGCCCTTTAGAGAGAACGTTGCGTGGAGACACTGCCCTCTTTGAGTTGACCCCCCCCCCAGTCCATGTGTCAGTAGCAGTGATGGAGTGAGGTGGGGTGTGTGAAGGTTAAGCGAGCTGAATGCCCAAAGAGGGCTGCTGGGAACCTTCAGCCAGTTCTCGGGGATAGATAGCAAAAGCAAAACGTGTCCTGCTTATATACTGGCCCATACCACTTCAAGTAGTCTCTGGGTAGTTTACAGTTTTTTATAATTACAGTATGCAGGCTACACATTGCCCCCCCTCCCAGCAAGCCGGGGTACTCATTTTACCGACCTCAGAAGGATGGAAGGCTGAGTCAACCATGAGCCTGCTACTGGGGATTGAACCCCAGGTTGTGAGCACAGTTATAGCTGCAGGACAGGCATTTAACCCACTTGGCGCAGTGGCTAAATGCTTGTCCTGCAGGTAAAACTGTGCTCACGACCTGGGGTTCAATCCCCAGTAGCAGGCTCATGGTTGACTCAGCCTTCCATTCTTCCGAGGTCGGTAAAATGAGTACCCAGCTTGCTGGAGGTGGGCGGGGCAATGTGTAGCCTGCATTACTGTAATTAAACTGTAAACCGCCCAGAGACTACTTGAAGTGGTATGGGGCGGTATATAAGCAGAACACTTGGCTTTGACACCATTCTGCCACTCTCCGCCGTGTCCAAAAGGCACAGGAAGGTGGACACCTAGTTTAGAAAGGCACGTAGCACAACCCGCAAGCCATTGGATACACCCTTCGTTTTATTCCAGCTTTCCTCTCCCTGTAGACCTCCGGGTGTTTGGGGATGCTACTCCTGTCCTCTCTGACCAAAGGCTGCACTGACAGGGGCGAGCGAGTTGTAAGCCACAACATTTCCCGGTTGGCAGGGCAAAGAAGCTTGCTTTTTCCTCGCTTAAGGATCTGTCTGATCTCCCAGCCCACTATAGGAGGATCTGCAAAGAATCGGTTCCAACCCCTTGTCGCAGATGCTGAAAAACGCAGATGATAGTGAAACACTGTTACAGTAGTTCCCCGCCCTTTCGCAGTTCTATGGCAGGACCGCAGTACAGTGGTACCTTGTATAAAGATGAATTCATTCATTCCAAATGAAATTATGTTGAGCAAATTTTCCTTTATACAAATTCCTATAGGAATACATTTAAAACAGAGTGATCCCATTTTTATGTTGTACGGATTCTCCCCATAGGCGATTGTGTTAAGCAAATTTCCCCTATCTCCGGAATTTTTTATGTTGTACAAATTTTATGTTATACAAACCATTTGTTATACAAGGGCCCACTGTATATTAAGAAAAGGCCCCCTGGGGTAAGCGGGGACAGGCCTGTTTCAGGCCTCCTCTACTTACCCCAGGACTGGTGCTGACCCGAACTGGCCTGCAAGGGCCTTCCCGGGCCTGTCAGAGGCTCCAAAAGGGCTTCTGCACGAACCGGAAGTGACTTCCGGTAAAATGGAAGTGACCTCCAGATTGCTGAAAAGCATTTCTAAGACCTCTGAGGGCCTTTCTAGACCTCTCACAGGCCTCAGAAATGCTTGTCGGCAATCCGGAGGTCACTTCCGGTTTGCACAGAAGCCCTCTTGGGGCCTCGACAGGCCCGGGAAGGCCCCTGCAAGCCTGTTCAGGGCAGCACTAGGCTGGGGATAAGTACAAGAGCACCCAGCTAGGCCCCCCCAGACCCGACCCGACCTGCATCTTCATATCGCGGATTTTCAGTTATTGTGGGTCGAGTCGGGTCCCTAATCCCCGCAACATGTGTGTGTGGGGGGGGTCACTGTATAATTGTGAATGCAGAGCATAGCTCCGTCTAGCGACCAGTTCTGCTAACTTCATTGTTAAAATAGGTATTTGGGGGGTTTTTTAAAAATATTTTCAGATGGCAGGTGAGTGTCTCAAGAAATAATGATCCCACGGATAAGGTAGTCCTGCTGAGATGAAATCCATCTATAGAGATCCTTTGAAAAGGCCAACAGGCATGTGGATTTGGGTGAGCCAGTGGATATTGTCTATCTGGATTTTCAGAAGGCTTTTGACACAGTCCCTCACCAAAGGCTGCTGAGAAAATTGCACAGTCAGGGGATAAGAGGGCAGGTCCTCTTATGGACTGAGAACTGGTTGAGATCCAGGAAACAAAGAGTAAGTAGGTGCCAATGGGAAATTTTCACAATGGAGAGAAGTGAAAAGGTCTGTGAGAATAAGAACAGACAAAAGAAAATATTTTTTTCACCCAGTGCGTTGTTAGTCTGTGGAACTCCCTGCCAAAGGATGTGGTGATGGCATCTGGCCTGGATGCCTTCAACAGGGGATTGGACAGATTCCTGGAGGAAAAGTCCATTACAGGTTACAAACCATGATGGAGATGTATAATCTCCAGGTTTAAAACCTTAAAACTTCAAGGACCAGATGCAGGGGAGTGGTATCAGGAGGCAGATATCTAGTCTCATGCGCTCCCAGAGGCATTTGGTGGGGCCCCTGTGAGATACAGGAAGCTGGACTAGATGGGCCTTTGGCCTGATCCAGCGTGGCTCTTCTTAGGTTCTTACCCCTTTGCTAGTCAGGAATGCTTTGGGATTCCACTTCCCAAACCCCTCTTCCTTCGCTATGCTGGCTATGCCTGATGGGAGTTGTAGGCTGGACACATCCATGGAGCCGTAATTTTCCACCCTGCCCTGTATGGATCTTCCCTGCCCCTCACAGCAACCCTAGAGATGGATATTTTGCAAAGGAATTATGGGATTCAGGTGTCCTTTGCGGTTGCGTTTCTCCCTTTCCCCTCTTTCCCAAGATCCATCCGCATGGACTCTTGCTGGTAGTGGAGATGTCTGCTTTCGATTGGAAATCTCATCCATATTTGTTTGCTTCGCAAGCGGTTCTGTCGCTGATTTCCTGTTTCTCCTTTGCGGCTTCCTCCTCCCAGTGAGCCATCGGTCCCAGCCCCACCAGCAGGCCTCCCAGCCCCAGCGTACCCTCCTCCAGCACGTGGCCCAGTCTCAGACTGCCACGCAGACCTCGGTAGTGGTGAAGTCCATCCCCGCCTCTTCCACGGGGGCCATCACCCACATCATGCAGCAGGTAAGGCCGCCACCCTCTTCAGAGAATCCCGGTTGCCCCGGGAGGCTAAAGGTATGGGTTTTACCAGAGTTGACCAGTCTTGTCCCTCTGGGGAGATTGATTTTTGAACTTCAGAACACGAAACTGTAACTAAAGTGTGGTTGATTGTCGTCTGGGGAATTCTCTAACCATCCAACATCTGCTTGGCCCCTACGCTGTGCATTTTTGAAGTGCGCATCAAAGACCTGACTGTTTAAGCAGATCTTCCCCAAGTCAGGTTCATAATGCAGTTCATAATTCCAGTGTTTGCACCCCTGCCTGGATTTATGCTGCCGCTGCCTTTTATTAATTCATTGTTTTTTGCACTGTTGTCTTCCATTTATAGAGTTTAAATTTGAACTGCAGGGACCCGAATCGACCCGACCCGCAATAGTTGAAAATCCTCAATATGTGGATGCAGGCCGGGCCGGGCCGGGCGGGGGGGGGGGCATAGCTGGGTGCTTTTGTACTTACCTATTAAGTATTGGGTCCAGACATACAGCATGCTACGAAAGATTCCTTTATTCCACAAACGAGATGCAAGACAAACACACACATTCCATAAATACCCGTAGCTCCACCCCCCAGTTCACCCCACTAGGCGTTTCCTCATTACCAGGTCCACCTGGCTTCAACTGCTGTAAGCCTTACTCTTAAAATAACGTATACACAATACTCTATACACTACATTACCCCCATCCTGTTGCTGCCCTGACAGGCTTGCAAGGGCCTTCCCGGGCCTGTCGAGGCCCCCAAAGGGCCTTCCTGCTAACTGGACGTGACTTCCAGATTGCCGAAAACCGTTTCTGAGGCCTCTGACAGAAGGGCCCTTGGAAGCCTCAGAAATGATTTTTGGCGATCTGAGAGTCATTTCCAGTTTGCCGGAAGTCACTTCCGCTTCGCAGGGAGGCCCTTTGGGGGCCTCCAGAATGCCCAGGAAGGTCCTCACAGGCCCGTTCAAGGCAGCGCCAGTCCTGGGGTTAAGTACGGGAGGCCTGAAACAGGTCTTTTCCTCCTTCGATATAGAGGGACCGGAGTATATGAACCATGAAAGTGTCAACAAATAAACAAATGTGGCACAGAGCGTGCTGCCGTTGCGTGTAGATAAAGTGTTAGTAATGATATAAAGTATTGCAGAGTTCAGTAAACGAAAAAGACAATGACAATGGGTAGAGTAAAAACTCATATATTCATATATACATCAAAATATACAAACAGCATAACAACCAAGCAATATTTACAATACAACAAACAAACAGAGTGTGGGGTACTGTTCTCACCATAACAGTCCCAACTAACATATGACAAGCTAGTGCTTATATACAATTTAGCACCCATCAGATATGACTCATCACTAATTACAATCTGATGCAATCTGATGCAACCATGATGTTATAAATTATTCCACCTGTGCTTCATCACGTAACTTGCCTGTGATTACTTATCCCTTACACTTGTGGATAACATCATGAGACTGCAGAATCTAACTGCCTCCATTTTACAATTCTCTTTCCCCTATCTGTTAAATATACATTATATATATATATTTGTCAACTTTTACATATCTTGACAGAAAGGGCAGGGGACCACCGTAGCACAATGTGGTCGTCTTCGTTTGTAATGTGTTTGTCATGCGCTTTTGTTGTACAATGCCCAGAGTTGGCTGGTAGCTAGATGGGTGGTATTA
>JAHTLZ010000007.1:49184523-49197679 GCA_023846285.1 Phrynocephalus versicolor | reverse complement strand
AATAATAATAATAATAATAATAATAATAATAATAATAATAATAATAACAACAAACAACAACAACAAACAACTTGGGAAGCGTTCAACTAGTGATTGGTAATATAAAATCCAGCGTAGATAGCTGTGTGGTTAAATAATAATAATAATAATAACCTTATTTTTATGCCGCCTTTCTCCCCGGAGGGACCCAATTGGCTGCGTGTTTGTCCCGGAACTGGAAAGGGGGGGGGCATTTCAAGGCATTTGGGGGAAGTTTTACACCCCACACATTTCTGAGTAAAAACCACAACTGAATCTGGTTCGGGGGCTTGCTCATCAGGGGAAGAACTGTTAATCCTTCCCACCCCTCACACACCAAAAATATGATTTACAGTATTCTGAAATGGATTGGCCTCCGGATACAACCTCTCCCTCTTCCCCAAGCTTGGCTCCTTTTTCTAACAGCGGTCAGCCTTTAAGGTGCCACAGCATGTTTGTCTTCCTTTTTTCCGGTCTCATCTACCCTTAAGGAGCCCCGTGGCGCAGTGGTTAAATGGCTGTACTGTAGCTAAAACTGTGCTCACAGCCTGGGGTTCAATCCCAGGTAGTTGGTTCAAGGTTCACTCAGCCTTCCATCCTTCCGAGGCTGGTAAAACGAGTACTCAGATCGCTGGGGCGTGGGAGGCAATGTGTAGCCTGCCTAATTAAATTGTAAACTGACCATATAGTGCTTGAAGCACTGTGGGCGGTATATAATATAATATAATATAATATAATATAATATAATATAATATAATATAATATAATATAATATAATATAATATAATATAGTGTGTGTGTGTGTGTGTGTGTGTGTGTTGTGTCATTACAGTCGTGACCAACTCTTCATGACTCCATGCCCATGGGGTTTTCTTGGCAGGAATACTGGAGTGGTTTGCCAGTTCCTACTCTAGGCACCTACAGCACCTGGTATTCCCTGGTGGTCGCCCATCCAAGTCCTAACCAGGGCCGACCCTGCTTAGCTTCCGAAATCAGCCGAGATCGGATGTGCTTAGGGCATCTAGGCAGCTCATAATATAATATAATATAATATAATATAATATAAAAAACTTTTTTGCTTTTTAATTCTTTTTTTTGGGGGGGGAATGTGTTAATAAGGCGTGTTTCCCAGTCCCCTTCCGAAATGAAATGCCCATCTCTAGTCGACACCTGCCCTTTCGCCATCTTAGTCCCGGCAAGGAGAGCCTTGTCTCTTGGATTGGCAGTCGACCTCCACTAACCTCTGCTCTTCCTCCTCCTCCTCCTCCTCCTCCTCCTCCTCCTCCTCCTCCTCTTCCAGACGATCCCCCAGTATTCTGTCGCCTGCCACGCCACCTCGAACGTGGTCGTGGAGCCCAGCGGCCTTCTCGAGCTCAACAACTTCACCAGCCAGCGCCTCGACGAGGAGGACACGGCGATGGAGCAGGACGTGGACAGCAGCAACGAGGACGGGATGGAGCCCAGCCCGACGCAGAGCTCGGAACAGTCGTAGCCTCTCGGGGACGCCCGGGCGCACTTTAGAAAACAGCCGCAGCGTCCTTGGCCCTTCGGCCCCCCCCCCCGCCCCCCCGCCCCGGGGACACCCTCGTGTTCTTCTTGACAAGCACTTTTGCCCATCGGAGGCCTTGGATCCTCCAAGTGCCAACAGGTGGACCAGACAGTGTGTTGGCCAGGCAGGGTTTTCACAGAAGGCGGCCTTGCCGACGACCGTAGAATGTATTTTCTGTAAGCAGAGAAGACAAAAGAACATCGGGAGTATTTTGTGGCATTTTTAAAAGGTGTGTTGAAGTTGTGTTTGCCGTGCCATTCGGAACTGGCGGCTAGAACTTTCTTGGCATTATCGCGCCCCGCCCCAACCCCGCCCCACTGCCCAGATCTTCCCATTTTGGAGTTTAAACAAATTTCTGTGGCGAGGAGAGATTTCTTTTTCCCCGACCGACCGCCCTGCCTCCCACTTTTTTTGGGTAGCTTGTTGGGTCCTTTAAAAGAAACACAACTGTACCTCTGAGTGCTGAGGATCTGCCAAGGCGAGAGAGCTTTCTTGCACTGATGATATACATGGTTTTCTTTTCAACCAGGTTTGGAAATACTGGCTTTTTTTAAAAAAGCCAAAGGAAGCAGCGAAACGGTCTGGTCCAGAAGTACTTGGAATTTCAGGGGAGCACACTGTGAGAAAAAACATTCTTTTTCAGACTTTTCAAGAAACATTTCAGGCGTCCAGAGGTGATCACGTTCCCCAATGTCTCATATTGTACGGTGTAGTTTTTTAATTATTATTATTATTATTTATTTATAAAGACTGAACGAGTTTCTTCCTGTGCTCTTGTGAAACAGGTCCTATAACCTTAGATCAGATATATCGAAACACAACGGTTCACATCTTCAAGATGCAGAAAAATGCTTCCCAGTGGAGAAAAATATTGTTCAGAATAAGGACGTTGAAGGTCTAAGATACAAATCAAATTCTGGATGGAGGGGTTTAAAAATTCCTTTCGGTCTTTTCTGTTTCTGTTTCTGTTTTTAAAGAAACTTTACTTCTTTCCCTTTTGGTAGACTTTAAGAACGTAAAAACCCTGCCTTTTTAGTCATTTTGTTAATGTCTTGGGGGACGATTCTTCTCAGCCTTATTGTTTTAATTTGCACGAATAGTACGCTGGGGTTTTGCGTCAGCTAAAGCAACGAGATTAAAAGAGTTACCGTCTGTTCTACATCTTGCTAAGGAAAAACATTGGTGGGACTTTTATATGGGACAAGAATACTGTATATAGGAACACTTTTTAACTTTTTTGTATAGATTTCACTATACACAAGCATTTTAAGAGTTTTTGATGTATCGTGTACATACCCATATCAGTCAAACTGCCTGTTTTGTTTTGTTTCCCTTTTCTTTTGGTGCTGAACTGCTACTCTTAAGTAGTAATTTTCCGAAGGCTCTAATACAGTTTGTGTCAATATTTTCTAAATTGTGATTTTAGTGTTTTGTAATTAAACGACCACTAGAGGGAACATCCCCGTGCTTTGAAGTATGAAACCAGAAATACTCTGCTGTCCTTGCGCTGTCATGTGTGTAACTCTTGCCTGTCCTAGAGGTGGTGCTGTTGGCCGTCCTTTCAGCGTCTGTCGGTTGTTAACCTCTTCATAAAAGTCGTTCAAGACTTTTCCCCTCCTGTTTTCTTACTGTTGCAGTCATCCTGTTGGGTGGGCCTTGACCAGAGTGAAACTGGGATCTGTCCTCTGTAAGGGTAATATATTCTCTAATGAGACCGCCAGTGCCTGCCTGCCTACCTACCTAACTACCTACTTATCATAACATCATGAGAATCATTGGCTCGGAAGGAGCCTCTAAGGCTATTGAGTTCAACTTTCTGCTCAGTACCAGAAATACACGTGCATATACCTGTATTTCCTTGCTCTGATGTTCCATCAAATCATCTCTGACCTACGGTGATGGCACGATGGAGCAATCTCCAAATGTCCTGCCCTCAGCAGCCCTGCTCAGTGCTTGCAAACTCCACCCTGTGGCTTCCTTTAGGGAGTCAGTCCCTCTTGTATTTGGTCCTCCTCTTTTCCTGCCCCCTTTTACTTTTCCCATCTATCTATCTATCCATCCATCCATCCAACCAACCAACCAACCAACCATCCATCCATCCCTCCCTCCCTCCCTCTCCACCTACCTACTCACCTATCTACTTTCCTACTGGAATTTGCAACAATAATACTCTGTCTGTCTGTCCATCTGTCTGTTTCCTTAGAAAAGGTGCCAAAGTGGCTTACGTCATTGAAAAAAACATGTAAAGCTAAAACCAATGAATATTCAAAGGCTAGCTTACATAATTAAACACAACATTTTAAGCTAAAAACGGCGAGCCCAGGGGGCAGTTATTTATTTTGTTTTATTTATCTTTGCATTTCTAGACTGTGCCAACTTGCCCTCGGGAACTCTGGGCGGTTTACACAAAAGCAATCAACCAAATTTAAAATCGGGCAAAACAAGATAAAACGATCAAAACAGCGAATGGCAAGATTTTACCAAATCTGGTGACATCTGAATGGCTTTTAGTAGCGTGCCATCAGGAGCATGTCTGTCTGTCTGTTTGTTTGTTTGTTTGTTTGTTTGAATACATTGTACCCCTTTTTTCTCATTTAAAAGGAAACCAAGTCAGCTTACACCATTAAATGACAGTATATTAAAGCTAATAACAGTGAGAATAAAAAGGATCAGACAAGTACCATATCAAAAAGCATAACCAACTCTAAAACATACTCAGGGCATATACCAAATGGAAAGAGTGACCCGCCATTTCTCCACGCCTCTGCCTAGCTGGGAATGAACATCTCCAGGATTTGAACTCAGGACTTACTACAATACCCAGAGCAATTATCTCCTGGCTTGAAATGGGTGCATTTAATCCATATTTTTCAGTTTTTCCACATTCCTTGAATGTGACTGATAGATTTCATTTTTCCAAGACGTGCTTCCTGGCTCATTTTCCTTGGCATGTTTCTCTCAGTTTGCAAAAGGATGACGGATAATGATGTGGCAAATTTCTTCAGAATGCACTTTATAACTCTATAACCCCACGGAGAGAGGATGTGTCACACGTCAGTATTACAAGTAAACTAGTCCATGCGGCCTCTTTCTCCTTGCTGCTGTGTTTTAATGTGGAAGGCATCTATGTATCATGCAGTGTTTCTGGTTTTGTTTTTTGAAAAAAACATGCTGACCGGAAGATTGCATTTTTATTTTATTTTTTAACCAGAGAGTTGCCATAGCAGGCGACAGGGTGGAAGTAATAAAGAGAAGCCTGGACAGAGCCTGCTGTAAAGAACTAGGTTGGCTTTTGAGAGTTTATGGGGGGGGGGAACAGTGACACAGAGCATTGTTGTTGTTGTTGTTGTTGTGGCTTCCAGGACCTCTCAGCACAGTATCCAAATTTCAAATATCTGCTCACAGACTGCGGTTGATCCCAGCAGATTCAGGTAGCCGGCTCAAGGTTGACTAAGGGCGCTTTTACACGACCTCTAAAATCCGCTGGCAACTTAAATTCGGACCAGAGATCATGGGGGTTTGTTCTGCTTCTTGTGTTCCCACCCTTCCGCACTCCTTTGCTCCTGTCTGCGGTGAAGGGAGGGAGAAAAAAAGGGAGAAAAGAATGCAGGCTCACCTCCGTCGTCTGCCGTGGGAGCAGCCCTGTAAGGATTCCAGGCTGTTAAAGGGGTGGGAGGGCAACAAAAACAAACAGAAGACAAGGAGAGCCTGGCATCCACAGCTTTATAATCCGCATCGGAAATTTTTTTTACCTCCAGAGACCAGGTACTTGTAAAATGCACTGGGACGCGCTTAAGTGGGTGTGGCCGTACTTAATTTTTTTTAAAGTCCGCAGCTGGCAGGAAAACAATTTTAAGCTCCGCATCTGGGAGCCCTATGCCTCGGATTTTAGGGGTCGTGTAAAAGCAGCCTAAGTCTTCTATCCTTCTAAGGTTGATAAATTGAGTACCCGTCTTTTTGTGATGTTGGGGGGGGGTAGGGTGTAGCTTGTGTTATTAAATTGTAAATTAGCAAGAGAGTGCTTTAAGCCCTCTGGGGAGGTATATAAGCAGCACACTTGGCCTTTTGCTTTCAAGTATGAAAGAGCCAAAACCGACATTTGAAAATTGCCCTGGCGCAAGGATACAGGAAGAATTCAGAGGTGAAATCTCGGTCTTTCCTTTCCCTGGCTTGTGAAAGGCTCCGTGTTTGCACACGGCTAAATCGGTCTTCTAGAGGTGAGCTTCTGGCCAAACCGTGCTGCCTGAGAAATCAGACTTGGAAACCAAGGCTATGTTTACCTCCCAAAGAGTACATTGCAAACTCACAAAACAGAGACAAAATGACAAAAGAAGCTAAGGGGCAAACAACTGGAGGCATGGAAAACTGTGACAATCAGACAGCTTTTTAAGCACTTGAAGAAATTCCCTTTTCTAATGATGTGCTATCTGCAGTGTATCACTTGACCCCCCATTGAATATAGAATCCCAGCAGAGGATGCTGTGCTGGAGGTACAGTACATGCGCCTGGAACCAGCCCTGCCATACCTCATTGAGTAGGAATTAGGAAATTGACCCAAACACTGCTAGGATGGGCCACCAAGACTCTGCCTTCAAGTTCCCTGTGGAATTTGAAATAACAATAAACGGAGAACTCCCCTGACAACCCACGGCATCGACAGCGAGGCCTCGGTGGTGCGTAAGAGAGTGGGCAGGCAAGAGAGCAGCGTTCGGTCTGTTTCCTGGTTGCAATCTTTCCCCAGAAAACAGGAATAAAGAGCAGCCAAATAATCGCATCCCTGCATGCAAAGGATAAACCTGGGTTGTGAAACGAAGCCAAGGAAGAGAAAGAGGGTGGGGTAGAAAGAGTAGGTGTCTTAAAGAATGACAGCTGGACAGCTGGGTTCTCTGTTGGCTGTAATGCACAGATGCTATTTAAAAAAAAACATGCTAACCCTATTTTAAAAAGTGTTTCAGTGTCCTATCTGTACTTTGGCTCAGGCACACATGGGATGGATTTTGTTGGGTTGAGAAGCCAAGAAGAACCTTCCATCTTGGCCAGCAGAAGAAAGAAGCATACGCATCAGAGACATCCTGTCTGGTTTGAGATGGTGGATTCATCTGGACACTTACAAGCTTTCTTCTACTGGAGCTTGGAGTTGCCATCCAGAATTGCATTCCCAAAGCTCTGGCTTTCTTAGGGTATTTGTACATGACCCCTAAACTCTGCCGCAAATGGCTCCCAGCTCCGGAGCTTAAAATTGTTTCCCCACCAGCTCCGGAGTTTACAGATTATTAAGTGCTACCACGCCCACCTAAGCGCATCCCAGCGCACTTTTCAGGTACCTGCTCTCCGGAGGTGAAAATTCCTGATGCGGATATAACGTAGTGACTGCCGGGCTCTCCTTGCTTCTATTTGTTCTTTTTTTGCCCCCCACCCCTTTAAGAGATCTGAATGCAGTGCCGGGACAGCAGAACGGAGGTGAGTGGCATTCTTTTCTTCCTTTTTTTTCTCACTCCCCTCACGCAGCCAGCAGCCAGGAGTGTGGAGGGGGTGGGAACGCAGGAACAGCAACAAACCCCTAAGATCTCTGGTCCGAATTTAAGTGGCCAGCGGATCTTAGGGGTCATGTGAAAAGGCTTTTAGTAATGGCAGAGATGCTGCAGTGACGCGTCTGTCCCACGACAAAAGCTTGGCTCCTTTTTGGAGGGAGAAGAGGAGGGGGGAGCAATTTCCCCCAGTAAAGAGCTTTCCTTCATTAATAAAACACAAGAGCTTCCCTTTCTCCAACTTGGCCACCTCCGATATTGGACCGGCCGTGCCATCTTGCCCAGATCCTCTAGCTACTGACCAGGCAGGCTTTGTTCATTCTAGCAGTAGTTCTCAAGCTTGGGTTCCCAGATGTTATTGTGGAAGGACAGCCAAGATGGGACCACCCTGGCATAAGAACATAAGAAGAGCCATAGTGGATCAGGCCAAAGGCCCATCTAGTCCAGCTTCCTGTATCTCACAGTGGCCCCACCAGATGCGTCTGGGAGCACACATGGCTAGATATATGTCTCCTGCTACCACTCCCCTGCATCTGGCCCTTGAAGTGCCCTGGTTTTAGGCCTGGAGATTACACAACTCCATCATGCTTTGTTACCTGGGATGGACTTTTCCTCCAATGGCCATGGGCTTGCACAACACTGGCTCTTTGGCTCGAATACGGAGATGAGCACCACCCCTAGAGTTGGACACGACTAGCACACATTGTGCGGGGAGAACCTTTACCTTTAGCTTTTAGTGCAGCCACATGAGTGACTCTGGCTATCCAAGGTATCTTCAAAATTAGTCTGTACGTCCACATTTTGAATCTTCCTGCATAATGTGTCCCTAAGCGTCCAAGTTTCAACACCATAGAAAAGCAAGCTGAATACATAGGGTCGAAGTGTTCGAGTACAAAAGTCTGATGGATAAGTCCTGGTTTGTCAAGACTTTCCTCATTTTCTGGAAGGAAATACAGACAAGGATATAAATGTACAGTAGGACCCCGGTATCCACTGGGGATTGGTTCCAGGCCTACTCGTGGATAATGAAATCTGTGGATAAGAGAGAACACCAAAACCTCCCCCAAAACTGCTGTTTCGTTGACAGTAGCTTGCTTTCTGGCTGCTGTGTGTGACAGTAGCTTGCTTTACACTGCTGTTTTATGACAGCAGTTTGCTTTACAGCTGCTATCGGTGACAGTAGCTTGCTTTGTGGCTGCTGAATTATTTATTTAATTTTTTCCTGCAAACCGTGGATAACTGAATCAGTAGATAAGTAATCAGTGGATATGGGGGTCCTACTGTATGTACCTTCTTGGCTTGAGCCTCAGGCCCTTGTTTCAGACGGACGAGCCAGCGTCAATAGGAAAGGTGGCAGCACGAGCTGCTCCCTGTCTTTCCTCACCAAGCAAAGGTGCCTGACCTTTGGGGGAATCCAGGTCTGATTTCCCCTGAAGCACATCAATCGGATGTTGCTAATTTGAGAAGCAGATCCATTCTGCAGTGTCTAATTATAACGGGCCCTGTGATTTCCTCCTTCCGTACGGTGACGTCCCATTTCTGCCGCGAGGCTTCCTGTGTGGGTGGGTTCCACTTCTCCCCCCGGCCGTCGCCTGAACCACCTGCTGGGTGCTGCGTAACGCTCAGATTCACCCAGCGACCGTTTCCATTCTTGGTTCTTGCCCTTCTGACGATTTATCACCGATTTTATCGAAACTTACCCCGCCACATCAAGGTATAAATCCCCCGTTCGACAATACCTGAAGGTTATGTGTTTTTTCTAGTCTCATTCCCCATCTCCGACCTCAGCTTCCCCCTCTGAGCCACCGTTAAAGGGGGTGGGGAAAATAATCAGATTTATTGAGTGTGTTCGGTGATGATGCATTCTCAAGGAACCAGGACAGAGCAGACTGTATTTCAATACATGTACAGCGAACCCTTGTATAACAAACGGTTTGTATAACACAAAATCTGTACAACATAAAAAATTCCGGAGATAGGGGAAATTTGCTTAACAGAATTTTCTATGGGGCAAATCCATACAACATAAAAATGGTCGCGATTAGAGATTACTCCGTTTTCAATGCATTCCTATGGGAAATGTGTATAAAGGAATATTTGCTTGGCATAATTTCATTTGGAACGAATTAATTCCTTTATACAAGGTATCACTGTTTATAAGCTTTTTAAAAATGGATGCATTTGAAGCATAGTGCTGGAGGGGAGCTTTGCTGATACCCTGGACTGCCAGAAAAAGGAACAAAGAGGCCCTAGGTCAGGCATGTCCAAACGTGGGCCCTCCAGATGTTTTGGACCACAACTCCCACAGTCCTTTGCCATTGGAAATACAGGCATAGGATTCTGGGAGTTGTGGTCGAAAACATCAGGAGGGCCGAAGTGTGGTTATGCCTGCCCTAGGTCAAATAAAGACTGAATAATGTATGGATCATGAGAACTAGAAATGAGCACGGCTTGGAAATATTTTTTTCCGTTTCGGCTCGTTTCTGTTTTTCGCAAAATTTTTCAAAAATTTGTCGTTTTTCGTTACCGCCGCGATTTAGCGCGACTTGACTCCCCAGAGCATGGGGTAGGGGGTAAGGGCTAGGCTTAGGGTAACGGTTAAGGTTAGGGTGGGTTAGTGGGCTGTACCTCTGGGTGCCTCTGGCCCACTAAGAACACAGTGTACTGGCGTATGGGTTTGGGTTCAAGTTAGGGTTAGGGTTTAGGGTTCGGGTTTGTGGGCTTTTAATGCCCTCTCTGGCACACCCAGAAGTCTCAGCAAAACCTGGCCATGCGATTGGTGGAATGGCTCCAAAAATTTGCATGGTCCCATCCCATGGCCAGCCCATCATTGCGCGTGCGCAGGTGTAAAAAAATAAAAATAAAATAAAATAAAATAAAATCAACGGAGACGTTTTGTTGCAAGAAAAACCCACTGCTGCTACTGTAAAAATTCAAGCATTTAAAATAGCTAATTTTCGCATGTTTCTGTGGTGCTTTGGTGGGTTTTTGGACCACGATTTCAAAAAAAATATTGCGGTCACCATTTTGGATCCCCCCGCCCGCACACCACATGGCAAAGGCAGACGAGACGATGCCCCCCCGCCTGGTACCAGCAGCGCAGCAGTAGCACCAGCCAAGGAGAGGGGGGTGGGGAAACACCCCCCCCAAATAAAACACCCTTCTGGCCTGGTAGGTGCCCTCAGACAGTTTTCGCCTGCTTTTAGGGCCGGGAATCGGGTTTTTTTTTTAACTTTTAAAACTTTTTTTCTGTGCCGCTTGGCATCGCGGGATCGCCGTGATGCCAGGAACGACCACGACAAATCAGACCCAATTATTCTTTAGTCGGTTCGAGTTTGAGTTCTGGCAGAGTAATTCCCGTTTCCGTTTCGTAACGGAAACGAGTAACGGAAACGGAAACGGGAATTCCGCTAAGTCGTGCCCATCTCTAATGAGAACCTATGGGTTCTTCTGCAAGAATAGGGCTGTGACCCTAGATGCTGAACTCTCTATGGAGGCAAAGGTGTTGGAGCTGAATCGGTCCTACGTTGGGCACTTCCTGAGAGGGAAAGATCCTCGGGGGGGGGGGGAGAGACACTAATATTGGGTAAGGTAGAAGGCTGCAGGAAAGAGGAGGACCAAATATCTGATGGACTGACTTTCTAAAGCAGGCCTGCACAACAGGTAGACCATGGGCTACTGGTAGCCCGCAAAGGGTTCAAAAGTAGCCCGCCAGTCCTCAGTTTAAAAAGTGAGGGGATAAGTTCTCCACCCCTCCCTCCCCCATCCCAAGGACCACCACTGCCCCAGCAAAGTTCTGGGTCTGCCAGCCCACTGTCTCAGCCGAGTGGGGCAGTCCAAGGGCCATGGCGCATTGAAATCTGTTCCTTCCAGAACAGATTAAAGCAAAGCAAAGCAAAGTGGTCTGCTTATATACCGCCCCATACCACTTCAAGTGGTCTCTGGGCGGTTTTTAATTACAGTATGTAGGATACACATTGCCCCCCCCCCATTAAGCTGGGTACTCATTTTACCGACCTCGGAAGGATGGAAGGCTGAGTGAACCTTGAGCCTGCTACCTGGGATTGAACCCCAGGTCGTGAGAACAGTTTTACCTTCAGTACAGGCATTTAACCACTGCACCACGAGGTTGTTAATTGACTTTCAATGCATTCCTATGGGAAACCACTGCTCTACTTACATTTTTTTTAAAAACTTATGAGCATGTGCTCGGAACAGATAAAATTCGTAAGTAGAGGTTTTTAATGTAGTAGCCCTCAGGCATTTTGGGCAGGAAAAAGTAGGCCTCGGCCTGTTCAAAGTTGAACAGCCCTGTTCTAAAGGAACCCACAGGAATGAACTTCCAATTTGCGTACGGGGCTGTTGAGGAGGAGGAGACATTTTGTGGCACCATAGGTTAGGGGTGATCCGACATATAAAAACAATAATAGGATCATTCAAATTTCACAAACAAAGGTTTGTGGTTTTTCTGGATCACCAAAGATCCATTCCTCAGATAACCTGTTAAAACGCTTGTGTGAAAGGGGGGAGGGGGGAATGTTGAAGATACATTTTGTAAGGTTGGTCTTATTTATTTATTTATTTATTCAATTTCGAGGTTGCACACCACATTCAGACCGAGCTCTGACACAAACAGTGGGCCATTCAGGCATTCTGGGGGACTCCAGCACTGGCTCCACGCCGTTGGAGCCAGTGCTGGTGGATCCTGGGAACTGTAGTCCAGCCACATCTCTGGGGTATATGCGTTCCCCACATCTCTTTCTAGCAGAGGCTGTGATAATTTCGGGATGTGCTTAAGACAACCGGGAATAAAGCCTTGAAATTCTACAAAATAAACTCTAAATTCTGCTTATTACTCTGTTGTTCCTTCGGTTGAAAACACAGGGCGCGTAGTTTGCGAGTGAGGGAGAAAACAGAAGCCAGGCATGTCGAAAGATTTCATTTCAGTTTACTGAAAACCCTCCAATTTGCATGAAAAGGATTTTAGATGAAAAACAGAGAGAATGCCAGTTTTCAGTGAAATTGTCTGCCTCGTCTCTCCAGACCTGTGGCTCTAAACCCTCAGAAGCTTGTCTTTGGACCTCTGTGGTTTCAAATATAGTGGACCCTCGTATAACAAACGATTTGTATAACATTACATCTGTACAACATAAAAAATTCCGGAGAGAGGGGAAATTTGCTTAACAGAATCGCCTATGGGGCGAATGCGTACAACATAAAAATGGTCGCGATTAGGGATTTCTTTGTTTTATTTTTTATTTTATTTATTTATTTATTTATATAGCTTGTATGCCGCCCACTACCCAGAGGTCTCTGGGCGGCTCACATTCCTATCGGAAATTTGTATAAAGGATAATTTTCTTAACAGAATTTCATTTGGAAAGAATTAATTCCTTTATACAAGGTACCACTGTACACAAATGCTGCATTAAGGGTACCACTTAATTTCCCCCCTGTGATGTAAACCATAAGCTGTAGATAACAGAGGACAATCTTCCAAATCAAGACGCACAGATTAGAAGCTACAGTACGTTGATTCGTCCATATTAATTGGTGGAACAAGTCTGTATTGCATGAGCAAGGCGATGATGCTAGGAGGATTGTGGAAGGCAGGAAAAGAGGAAGACGGAACGTGTGATGGGTTCACTCAAAACAGGAAGCTGCGGCCTTGAGTTGGCAAGTGTGTCTGCACATTCTGAAGGCCACTCAATTCTTAGAGTCACTGTTAAGTTAGAAGGAATTTGATGGCACGAAAGATTGACATAGGAATGCTGTTTAAAAAGCTGTTTTGAGCAAGTGCAGAGGCGGCGGGAATGTTCTCATCTTTCTTTCATCTTTTCTGTTATTGATATCGCACCTAGTTTTGTTGGATGGTTTCATGTGTGATATGATTGATATCTAACAGAGGATACACAATTCCATGGCATGGAGGGGGCTCTCTACACCCACCATTGCTGTCCAGCACTCTCTGACGTACAGTGCAACAGGGTGGACGATCGTCTTGTAAATCTTGTATTGATTGATTGATTGATTGATTGATTGATTGATTGATTGATTGATT
>JAHTLZ010000007.1:49166551-49184513 GCA_023846285.1 Phrynocephalus versicolor | reverse complement strand
ATTGATTGATTGATTGATTGATTGATTGATTGATTGATTGATTGATTGATTGATTGATTGATTTTTATACTTATATCCCACCAGATTTCCCAAGAGGGAACAGGTTTGTTTTCCATGGCTTCAGAGACTAGGACTCAGGGCAATGGTTTCAAACTACAGGAAAAGAGATTCAATTTAAACCTTAGGAAGAATTTCATGACCAGTTAGAGCCGTTTGGCAGTGGAATGTGCTGCCCCAATGGAGGGTGGTGGAGTCTCCTTCCTTGGAGGTTTTTAAACAGAGGCTGGATGGCCATCTGTCGGGAATACTGTGATGGGGGTTCCTGCATGGCAGGGGGTTGGACTGGATGGCCCTTGAGGTCTGTTCCAACTCTATGATTCTATGATTCTAAGAGACTGATTGGCATTCATCTGTCGCAAAGCAAATTGGTGAATTCTCGCCAATTTGCTGCCAGGCTCCATTCACCCTTGCTCACACTGATGTGCTACCATCTGCCAGAACATTTCCGCAGGAAATGTCCACCAAAGAGAAAAAAAATGGATCGAGAGAAAATCTGACAAACTCAATAGCTTCTGGTTGCAGCGAGATGCTTTGCTGAGTGTCATGTTAACACCGCCCTCTCCATGCCAGGAGCCAGCAATGTCTCTGGTTTTTTTGCCCATGTGGCTGCAAAAAACTTTGCTTTTAGGGCCTTTGGAGAGAGTTGAGTTCGCAAGCTTCCGGACGGAAAGGACTTTGAGGTTTTCAAAAATCCAAACACAGGCAGAAGCGAAACGGATAAATTTTCCCATCCCGAAGCGGAAGTTGAGAGGATGGCAGAATTCATTTATGGAAGTCTCTACCACGGGTTCTGAGTGCGGATGATTTTTTCAAGGAATGAAACAGAGTAATGGAGAAGAGGGAGGCAGCTGCTGGGGGGCGGGGGATTTCCCTAAGGCCACTGCAGAAGTTCTGTAATGAGTTACAAATGGCAGTTACCTACAGCTGTGTTATTTGAGGTAACATGGGTGTAAGGGAGTTAAATTTCAGAAGGTACATAATGGGCAGAGCTAAGAAAGAAAGCTTCCAGCGAGGAACAGGAAAGTTGGGTGGCGTGAGGCCTAGTTAGACTCAAAGTCTTCAAATTTAGGCCTTTCAGTCGGGTAAGCCACATTTAGGTATCTGTAAGGTGTGTGTAAATCAGGTAGAACTCCCAGCATGGCAGATTATGAGATTTGTAGTACAGGGAGATGTAAAGTTTCATCACTACAGGCCAAGACCAAGATAATCTATGCTCTTTAGAAATTGAGCACGAAACGGAAATACAGTGTTTCGTTTCATTTCTTTAGTAGCTTCATTTCAATTTGTTAGTAACAAAATTTTAAAGGAGTTTCGGAACGAAACAAAATTAAACAAAACGCTATGCTCCCCTGGGTCCTAGAGGCACCAAAAATGGCAGGGGAGCTTCCTGAAGCTCTTCCCTGTAAGCCCCCAAAATCTGGAGAATTTTGGGGGCTCAGGGGGCTGAGTTATGAAGGTCCAAACAAGCTGCCCCTAGGAAAAAATTCTAACAAGCCGGAAACAGCAATAGCCGCCAGCAACCTGCGGGGGGAGCAATTAGTGCCGCAGCAGCTTGTCTTTCGAATCCGGGTTCAATCAATTAGAAAGTTTTTTTCCTAGGGGCACCCCCTTTGGCACTTAACAGCTCAGCCCCCTGAGCCCCCAGTCTTTCCAAATTTCGGGGTCTTAGAGGGAAGAGCTTGAGGAAGCTCCTCTGCCATTTCCTCTAGGACGAATTGTTACATAACGAAACGACAAAATAGTGTTCGTTTTTCGTTTTGCACCCATCTCTAATGCTCTTGTCGTCACCATGTATGGATGTGAAACATGGAGAGTGAACAAAGCTGACCGGGGGGGGGAATCATTTGTTTGAAATGTAGTGCTGGATGAGAACTTTGTGGATACCCTGGACTGCCAGAGAGACAAACAAGTGGGTACTAGATTTTCCTAAACCAAAAACACATTTCTCTGCTCAGACACATTTCCCTGATAGATGCTACAGTGTTATTAGCATCCAGCATTGGGGGCCGGGGAGGATTGTTTGTGCACATTTTAAATGTAGAGCAATCAAACCTAAAGTATCTCTTGAGGGAAAAAATATTGAAGCTGAGGCTGCCGAAACGAGGGAACATTATGAGAAGGCAAGAGTCTCTAGAATACAAAATAAGGCCAGGAAATGTCAGAGACAGCAGGAAAAGAGGAAGACCAAATATGAGAGAGTTTACAAGAGCTGAGCACGGTGACCTAGGACAGGACATTTTGAACATGAGCCAGCAGTGTGATGCGGCGGCCAGGAAAGCCAATGCCATTCTTGGTTGCATCAACAGAACCATCGTGTCTAGATCAAGGGAAGGGGTAGTACCACTCTATTCTGCTCTGGTCAGACCCCCACCTGGAGTACTGTGTCCAGTTCTGTGCGCCTCAGTTTTAAAAGGATGTTGACAACCTCGAGCGGGTGCAGAGGAGGGCGACCAGGATGTTTGAAGGTCTGGAATAAATGTCTTATGAGGAACGGCTTAGGGAACTGGGAATGTTTAGCCTTTCAAAAAGAAGACTGAGAGGTTATATGATAGCTATGCTTATATATTTGAAAGGAGGTCATATTGAAGAGGGAACAGGTTTGTTTTCCATGGCTTCAGAGATCAGGACGCTGGGCAATGGTCTCAAACAACAGGAAAAAAAGAATCCATTTAAACATTAGGAAGAACTTCATGACGGTTAGAGCTGTTCGGCAGTGGAAGATGCTGCCACAAAGGAGGGTGGTGGAGTCTCCTTCTTTGGAGGTTTTTAAGCAGAGGCTGGATGGCCATCTGTCAGAGTCCTGTGATGGGGGTTGCTGTATGGCAGGGGGTTGGACTGGATGGCCCTTGAGGTCTCTTCCAACTCTATGATTCTATGATTTTGGAGATTGCCCATTCATTAGTTGGAGATGACTAGATGACATATAACAACAAATACCAAAAATTCCATTCCTGGTAAGCAATCCCAGTTACGATGCAAAGCATTTGAGCGTGATTTGTTCCCGAGTGGGCAATTAAGAGCCTTTAACTCTACAAAAGGACTTGTTCCTCACTTGCTAATATGGATCAGTCCAACTTGTCTGTATTTTTTGGCTCACCTTGTGGGACTGGGGTGGATGGCTGAGTTTTGGGACTATAATAGCAAGTACCTGCATGTCCTGATTTGGGACTGCTACTCAGGCTGACACAAGAAAACAAACCATGGCACCCTCCATTGTGCTCGCTTTGAGATTTGTCTCCTCTTCAGGAGACCTGGAGGAGCTCAACAATTTGCTGAGACCTCACCTGGTTATCAGGCACTCTTCCTGAATAAAATGCAAAGTACTGTTTCCCCAGCTATGCTACTCCATGGGGGATACTTGGCTTGGTAACACTATATGCAAGAAGGAACTTTTAATTGGAGATTAAAAACTGAATATGAGCCACCAGTGTGATTAAAAAGGGGATTGAAAATAAAACAATCAACGTTCTAATGCCATTGTACAAAATGATAGGAAGGCTGCACCTGGAGTATTGTGTACAGTACAATTCTGGTCACCACATTTAAAAAAAGACATAGTGGAACTGGAAAAGGTGCAGAAGAGAGCAACTAAAATGATTACTCGGCTGGGGGACCTCCTTTATGAGGAAAGGCTAAAACATTTGGGGCTCTTTAGTTTGGAAAAATGGCGCCTGAGGGGGGATATGATTGAGACGTACAAAATAATGCAGGGCATGAGTAAAGTGGATAGAGGGACGCTCTTCTCCCACTCACAGAATACCAGAACTAGGGGACATTCACTCAAACTGAGGGTTGGGAGAGTGAGAACAGAGAAAAGAAAATATTTTTTTTTTTACCCAGCATGTTAATCTGTGAAACTCCCTGCCACAGGAGGTGATGATGGCATCTAGCCTGGATGCCTTCAAAAGGGGATTATACAGATTCCTGGAGGAAAAGTCCATCTCAGGTGACAAACCACGATGGAGATGTGTCATCTCCAGGCTTAAAGCCGGGGTACTTTAAGGGCCAGATGCAGGGGAGTGGGATCAGGAGACAGATATCTAGTCTCATGAGCTCCCAAACGCATCAGGTGGGGCCGCTTTGAGATCCAGGAAGCTGGACTAGATGGGCCTTTGGCCTGATCCAGCATGGCTCTTCTTACGTTCTTATGTGACTGTAAAAAAGGCCAACACAATTGTAAGATGCATTAACAGAGATACAGTCTACAAATCTCATGAGGTACTAGCTCCCCTCTATTCAGCACTGGCTAGGCCTCATCTGTGGTCACATTCTGGACCCCATACTTTAAGAAGTATGCCAGCAAACGAGCAAGTTAACAAGAGGACAACAAGGATGATCAGGAGACTGGAAAACAAGCCCTAGGTCTAGGAGGAAAGTCAGAAAAAGCTGGGCATTTTAAGCCTTGGGAATCCCATTACTTCAGCCCGTAATCTTGTATAAACCCTGAGAGAATTATACAGCTTCCACTGGTTTGTACGAGGGAGGGCAGGAACAGTCCATGTTTTAATTCTTGCCTTTTGAAAAAGTGCATTTTTAAAAAAAAGCTCATTACACATCTTTCGTGGGCCCATGCCAAAACAGCACTTCATTGCTTATTTGTGAAGCATTCACATCTGCGGGGGTTTTATTATTATTATTGCTATTATTTTTCCACAAGCTGTTCTCTTCAGAAAAAGTGACGTCCATGCTTGCCTTAATAAAATAAAATAAAATAAACTTAGAATAACTCCATCCGTTGCGGGGGACGGGGGAAGCTTGTTAGATTCCAGATGATGGGAAAAGAGGCAGAAACTTTAGCAGGTACAATATATGTATGAATACTACATAAACCGGAGTTTGTCAAAGAAAGCTCGAGCCATTGGCAAGACAGGAAGCTGCGCACCAGATAATTAAAGGAGGAGCATCGTGTCAGAAACAAATGGTTTGCATTTATACAGAGTCTAAATATCCCTGTGGTTTTCCCCCCCACACAGCTTTGCGACCTGGAGACCACAGCAGAGAATTGAAGATAAAACAGGCCCATTAACCCCATTGCAGTGATCGAATCGAGGGCTGGATTGCAGTCATTAGCCACGCTATGAAGTTTGTTAATACTGGCTGAAGCATTACTGCCAGAGGCTACAGTTCCCATAATCCCCCAACTAGCATGGGAGTTGCCGGTGTGCAGAGTAACATTTCCAAGCTTACTCAGGATGAACTTACTCCCACGGGAACCATCGCAAATCTTACAAATCTTTGTATGCTCAGCATCCCAGGATCAAACTCTGGATCACCTCTGGATTAGGTTGGACAGGTGTTAGGGCTTCTCCTAAATCGACTAAGAGCGACTAAAATGATTACCGGGCTGGGGGATCTCCCTTACGAGGAAAGGCTAAAAGATTTGGGGCTCTTTAGTCTGGAAAAAAGGCACCTGAGGGGGGATATGATTGAGATGTACAAAATAATGCAGGGAATGAGTAAAATGGATAGAGGGAAGCTCTTCTCCCTCTCACAAAATACCAGAACTAGGGGACATACACTCAAATTGAGGGCTGGGAGAGTAAGAACAGACAAAATAAAATATTTATTTACCCAGCATGTTGTTAGTCTGTGGAACTCCATACCACAGGATGCAGTGATGGCATCTGGTTACAAACCATGAGGAAGATTGCAAGACCAGTGGTGTAAACCAAGTTTACAGAATCATCTCTGAGAGGAGCTTCACCTGCCCCTCCTTTTACTCATTTAAGGTAAAGGTTCCTCTGCGCATGCATGCTAGTCAACCTCATCTCCATTTCCAAGCCCAAGAGCCAGTGTTGTGTAAGTCCATGGCCATGTGGCCGGCATGGCCAAACACATTTCTGTGCATGGAACACTGTTTGCCTTCCTGCATTTTATGGTGGTACCTGTTTATCTACTTGCATTTACAACATGCTTTCAAACTGCTAGGTTGGCAGGAGCTGGGGTGAACAGCGGGAGCTTGCCACTGGCGTAACTGGGGAGGGGTGGAAGAGTGCATTTGCCCTGTGGCACGCCACAATCAGGGGGTGCCTGGAGGGGGAGCAGAAGGAGGAAGCCATGAACCATCCTACCAGCAATCCTCCTTTTGCTTGACTAAGGCTTGGGGATCATTAGCCCGCGGAAAGGAGGAGAGGGGAGCATGTGACGGAGGTGCTGCTTAGGAAAAAAAATCCCATTGCCTGCTTCCCTCTCCTCCTTTCCCTGGACGAACAATCGCCAAGCCTTAGCCAGGGGAAAGGACGAGGGGGAAGCGTGCTACAGAGGTGCTGCTTGTGGGGGGAAAGCATCGCCTGCTTGACACTATCTGCACACTGTGCTGTTTGCACAGGAGAGCCTTAACTGGAAAGGAGACCCACAAAGAGGGAATGAGAAGGAGAGACCCTTCTTCCCCTCCCCCACAGTTCCCCTGGGATCGCCCCCCCCCCCTGGCAGGGTGGGTGAGACACGGATGAGGGGGAGGAGAAGGTGCAAAACCTGACTTTATCCCCGAGTGCTCCAAAAACTCTAACTACACCACTGGATCTTGTTCCACTGTATGACACCTGGGATTCGAACTGCCGAGCTGCTGACTTTGCAGCCCAGTTTTAGTGCTCCAGCCCACTGATTTAGGAGGCAGCAAACAAACAAACAAACAAAAACAAACAAGCAAAACCTCCCCCCTTCAGGGAAGCCTCTCACATCGACTCTGGTTGAACTTCCCAAATTTCTGTATCTTCCTTAAGCTGAGAACTGACTCCTCCATTGGGTTTCCAGTTCTTAGACGTTATTTTATTATAGGTACACTATTTAAAAAACCTTGCCCTCAACAGAGGTGGTGGGCTCCGGCATACTGTGCTACTCCGGCATACTGTGCTACTTATGTGCTACTTATCAGGGTGTGCTTTCCACAGTACCCAGACAAATCAAAAAGCCTTCACCACCAAGGCCATAGCTAACGACCCATTCTTGATAGGTTTCAACACCTTAGGCCATTGTTCACCTTAAGGCTAGGGATACTATTGTCTCCCTAACGAGCCTATTTAGGCCATTGTTCATCTTATGAGCCTAATTCAGACCAGGGTGACAAGAGGTCAAAGCTGACTATAAGATGGAGGACTTGAACTAGCTGTATTCAGACCGATGAAGCTGTTTGGATGAACAGCCAAACGTTTCTATCTCTCAAAAAAAGAAGTCCAGTAGCCATGACTCAACGTCCAGATAAACTCACCTGGATGACTGAGAATCTTCACAGACTATTTTCAGTATTTTTGTGTTGCGGTAGTTCTATTTTTAACTGTTTATAAGTGGAATAGTGCCTTGGCACTAATGGGGCGGGATATAAATCCAAGTAATTGATGAGGAAAAGAAATAGGAATGCTCTGTATTTAGCCTTAAAATATTCTGAGGCGAATTTTAAATTTTTGAGGACTTGTGAGGGCAGGGATGCTCACGGCCCCTTCCAACGTCACAAAATCCTGCCACAGAAGCACAATCATTTGACGGCAATGTCCTCTTTGGGGAGCATTTTACTTTTTTTCAGAGGGAAAGGGAAGCACACTGGAGTCCCTTTGAGGCGAAAGGTTGCCTGAGTCCCACAGGCCGTCAACCTATCGGAAGAGGCTTGTTTGGGCCTAAGCGCGCAGAGATCGACAGAAACTGCATAAACAGTGACCGGAACCTAGGCATGGCTGTAAATCTCATACTAAGAATAAATGGCTTCAAAGCCAAATGACAAACATTGCCCTAGGAGCCCCGTTCTGATGTCCTGTTTCCCAGGCTTATGGTGTTTATTTTGAGGAATGTTTGCGTTGGTCAGATCTTGCATTTCCAATAGGGACGTTTCCCTCTCTCTTTCCTTTCCCTATGCAGCGGACCCTCGTATAACAAACAGTTTGTATAACATAAAATCTGTACAACATAAAAATTCTGGAGATAGGGGAAATTTGCTTAACAGAATCGCCTATGGGGCAAATCCGTACAACTTAAAAATGGTCACGATTAGGGAATTACTCTGTTTTCAATGCATTCTTATGGGATATTTGTATAAAGGAAATGTTGCTTAACATAATTTCATTTGGAACGAATTAATTCCTTTATACAAGGTTTAGCACTATATATCCAAAGACTAGGACCCGTTGTTCTTGATGTTTTTAGTTATCTCTTTGTATTTCATGACATGTACACATTGGGCAGGGCCGGTGCTAGGTTTTTTTTGCGCCCTAGGCGAGGGGTGGGGGGGCAGGGGCGGCGGGCGGCGACGGGCATGGGGGCAGAGGGGATGGGGGTGGCGGGCAGACGATGACGGGCGGCTGGAGGGCAGCAGGGGGACAGGTGGCGGGGAGGCAGGCTGGCCAGTGCCCTCTCCCCATTTTGGTGCCCTAGCCAACTGCCTTGTTCGTCTTAATGGAAGCGCCAGCCCTGACATCGGGACAGAGTCCAAGAGGACGACTCAGGGGTACTTGTGTCGCCCTCTTATGATTTTTGCTGACTAATCCTAACATCACCGTCTTATTTCTGTCTCCTTGGTTATGTTGTTGTTCTGGGCTATCAAGTCGCCTCTGATTTATGGTGTCCCAATGAGTAACCCATCTCTAAAATGTTCTGTCCTGAACTGACCCGCTCTGCTCTTGCCAAATCAAGCCGGTGGATTCTCAATTTGTCCTCCTCTTCACCTACTGCTTCACACCCTTTCCCAGCATTATTTTCATTTCCAGACATTCCTGGCTTCTCACGATAAAACTAAAATACGACAGCTTCAGTTTTAACATTGTTGCTTAGTTACACACTTTATTTATTTATTTATTTATTTATTTATTTATTTATTTATTTATTTATTTATTTTTATAGTATTTTTATCCCACCTTTCTCATTGGAAATGGACCCAAGGCGGCTGACAGTAATGAGGGACCATATACAGTCCAGTACAATGAAGACATATTGCAAGTTTAAGAACAGGGAATTGAGGGGTACCTTACAGCATTAGAAGACATTAAAGCTAAAAGAGAACGCAAGCAGTTAAGAAAAGAGTATAAATACCATGTAATCATGTACGGTAAGACCATCTAAAAGTTGTGAGGGACGGGAACTAACAATTGATAACATAGTGTCAATGTAATCACGCAAGGAGAGATACAAGCGCAAAGTTACAAGCGGTTATAAACACAAGTCTGTGTAGCCATGTGTGGTAATCCATCATTCAGGGAAAACTTGCCTGAAGAGGAAGGTCTTTGCCTATTTCCAGAAAGGCAGCAGAGATGGGGCAGTCCTGGCCTCCAGTGGGAGGGAGTTCCAAAGTCTGGGCGCAGCAGTCGAGAAGGCCCTTTCATGTGTTCCCACAATATGTACCTTTGAGGGAGGCAGGATGGAGAGAAGGGCCTCTCCTGATGACCTTTGCACCCAAGCTGGTTAATATTGTGAGATTCGATCTTTGAGGTAGCTAATCCAGCCGGGATGCAACTAATGCACGTGTCGTCGTGACCAGATCAAAACTCTCTTGTATATATGCTACCTGTCTTCCCATGGGAGCAGCTCTAACAATGGGAGGTCCAGACTGAGTCTGTAAATATCGAACCGGTGACTGAGTGTAATGTTCAAAACCCAAGGGAAATGGCTACCTATCCGATGGTCCAAGTGGATGACAAGTTCATCTCTTAGCCGGGTCAGAAAACAGAACAGGAAATGGATATCATAAGAGCATAAGAACCTAAGAAGAGCCATGCTGGATCAGGCCAAAGGCCCATCTAGTCCAGCTTCCTGTATCTCACAGTGGCCCCACCAGATGCGTCCGGGAGCGCATGAGACTAGATATCTGTCTCCTGATACCACTCCCCTGCATCTGGCCCTTGAAGGACCCCGGTTTTAAGACTGGAGATTATACATCCCCATCATGGTTCGTTACCTGGGATGGACCTTTCCTCCAGGAAAAGTCCTTCTCCGTAATTAAACTGCCAATGTAAAAAGGCCAGTTTTCTGCTTGGAAAGCCCACGGTTTTGCTGGGTTCAAGCAGCCGTCCTTTGCAACATAGCCGTAAAACGAAACAGAAGTGTGACTGGAAAACCCAGGACCTTCCTAGACTTTGCTGGAAGTTCACATCCTTACCCTTCCTCTCTCTGCTGTGTCTTGTTTTGGGCAGCCAGGCCCTTGGCTCTTGCTTTGTTTTATGGTGCTTCTTTTAATCATCGGATTCCGGGATGCCAAAGAGCTTGTGCTCGCCTTAGTCACAGAAAGTGTGGGGGGGGGGAGGGGGGGAGAGAGAGAGAGAATATCCACAGGGCCTAGCTGTTATTGCCTCCCAGCCCTCTGCTTTCATAAAGGCCCATAGAATTGCCACAAATCTTTCAACAGGCAAATAAGGTTTTGCGTATGTGTGTTTTTGTTGTTTAACTTTGGGAAAACACACAGTTCTGAAATACGGGACTATGTATCATTTCCCAAGTGCTATAAATCATATATATTTTTCTTATGAAACAGATATTTTCCCCCTTTGCATGGTGAGTGAGACAGCCTTGTGTGGCCTCGGTTACTGTATACCCTGTGGTGTATTCGCTCTCTTCAGCATGAAGTCATCACAAGGTGATTCAGAGTAGATGGAGTACATAGGTAATCAGATCAGACCTGGAATTAACTACAGTAGTTACTAATACAGTAATGCAGTTATTTTAATTGGAGTTTTTTTTCCAAGAAACAATATATGAACAGCAACAAAAGTTATTTCTGATCAGCTAGTTTCTTTCAACACTACTTTTTAAGGACAATGAAACTTTGGCCGTTACTTCACGAGCCGCTCGCTTCGCGGCAAGCCGTCATTTCTGTGCGAACCGATCGCTTCAGTCCGCACGCTCCTCCTTTTTGGCTGCGACGTCACCCCGACCACGCCCCCTTTACCGTGCTCCAACCGGGGTGAGTGATTCCCCTGCCATGGGCCGGGAATCTTTTCGCTTTGCATCTCGCTTCGCTCCCAACGTCACGTGTGGTCTCGGTTTTTGGCTTTTATTTCAAGTTTTTTTAAAAAATATTCAAACAGGGATATCGATGCATCGCTATATCGTTTCATCGCTTTGCGCTGTTACTTCCTCGCTCGAGTAGCGGCGGCGGCGGCGGCGGGAGCAGGAGGAGCCACTGCCGCCTCGCCCGGCCAGAGCAGGGCACCCGGGGCAGGCAGCGTGCAAGCGGTGGAGGGCGGGCGGCTGTGCCATGCGGGGCTCCCCCCGAGTAGCGGCGGCGGCGGGGGGGGCTGCCAATGATGCCAGGAAACAATGGACAAAACAATATAAATTAGGAGCAGAAAACACAGGATCGTACAGTAACCACGCTCTGTCGTGAATGACAGCCAAGCATTGATGCATCGATACGCCGAGTAAATTTTTTTTAAAAAATAAAAGGAGAGTGGAACCGGACGTTGCAAATCAGCTTTCTAATGCGAAGGGAGCACGTGAGGTAGTAATCGATTCGGTCCCAAAAATGCCCCGCGTGAGTACAGAGAAACGGGGGTGGGAGCGAAGGGAGACCACGTGACCACCACGTGACCGCCTCCGAATTCAAATCAAAGGCAAGGTCGATTCGAAGCGAGGCACCTCGTGAAGTAACGGCCTTTTTTAAGGCTAATTGGATAGCAAATTGAATTGGATACCACGGCAGCCTCGTGGCGCAGTGGTTAAATGCCTGTACTGCAGCTAAACTGTGCTCACGACCTGGGGTTCAATCCCAGGTACTGTAGCAGGTTTATGGCTAACTCAGCCTTCCGTCCTTCCGAGGTCAGTAAAATGAGTACCCAGCTTGCTGGGGTGGTAGGGTGGTGGGGGCAATGTGTACCCTCCATAATTAAAACTGTAAACTGCCTAGAGGCTCCTTGAAGTGGTATGGGGCGGTATAAAAGCAGAACACTTTTACAGAGCCAGAAGTTGGGTGTTCAATTCCCCACTGTGATTTCTGCGAGTAAGCACCAGCCTGTGTGGCCCTGGGTAAGCTGCACACTCCCTGGGTGCTTCCAGACTGGAATGGGAAATTACTTCTGAGTATTCCTGGAAAATTTGGGGGGGGGATTGCTGTATGTCAGAACTGACTAGACAACTAACCGTTATTGTTGTTAAACATTTTTAAAGACTCATTTTGTCGTTAACTTGACAGGTTTTGTGCCATTAGATAATGATTCCTAATAAGTATAAGGGGAGGTCTGTGAAGATTTTTTTGTCCAGATGAGATTATTTAAAAGTTGGATCATGGCAAGTCTGTTCTTGTAGGATCGAAACGTTTCACTACTCATCCAAGTAGTTTCGTCAGGCTGAGCTCCGACTGAAGAAGCTACGTGGATGAGTAGTGAAACATTTCGATCCCACAAGAAAGCAAGTCTAGCTGTGAGGATTTAACTTCCGGATATTAGGGGGAATAAATGGGAGGCAGTGTGCTGTCGTGTGTCAAGCGGCAGCCTAGGACTCAAGAAGGGATTTTATGGATGTTTTTAGGAAGGACAGCACAGTAGGATTATGATGTGCAAGTCAGCAAATTATTTGTGTAGGTGGAAGTAATTGATGGTTGAAGGTCTGGAACATATGTCTTACAAGGAACAGTTTAGGGATCTGCGAATGTTTACTCTTACAACAAGAAGGTTGAAAGGGGATATGATAGCCATGTTTATATACTTGAAAGGATGTCATATCAAAGAGGGGGCTGGCTTGTTTTCCATGGCTTGAGAGACTAGGACTTGGAGCAATGGTTTCAAACTACAGGAAAAGAGATTTATTTAAACATTAGGAAGAACTTCATGACAGTTAGAGCTGTTTGGCAGTGGAATAGACTACCACAGAGGGTGGTGGAGTCTCCTTCTTTGGAGGTTTTTAAGCAGAGGCTGGATGGCCATCTGTCGGAAATACTGTGATGGGGGTTGCTGCATGACAGGGGGTTGGACTGGATGGTCCTTGAGGTCTCTTCCAATTCTATGATTCTATGAACATTCATATCTTTTCCAGTGTGTCTTTTGTGATCTTTATGTCTAAAGTGCAGTAACCTCTACTCATTTTTGCTTCTAGCACAAGTTTGTGCCTGCAACCCATTTATTTTTTAAAAAATTCTATTTTTCCCGCCATCATACCAATTATTCTTATTATTATCTTTCTTATTGCTTTGCTGTTTATATATTGTCATTGTGATATTATGCTGATGTTGCTTTTGTTTTATTGTTTTCTTCATTTGAATTTATGTTGTAAACAGCCCGGCGTTCCTTTGGGAAGATGGGCAGTATATAAGTAATACTAATAAATAAATAAATAAATAAATATTTTTGTCTTTTTGGCAGTCCACGGGCTCTGGAAAGCTCTCCTCCAACAGCACATTTTGTGTGAATCATTTGTGTCGCTTTAAGCTTTCTTCAGAGTCCAACTTTCACATCTGTATTTAGTAATCAGGAGTGTCATCGTTCTGGGCTTGATCTGCAGTGACGCACCCTTACGCCTAAGGATCTCCTTCCTTCAAAGCTGCCCTTCGGATTTCTGCTGATATTTCAGCGGCGCTTTCCATTTATTTATTTAATATATCTCCCATCTGGCTATGGGGCCACTCAGAGCAGTTTACAAGAGTGCCAAGAAAAAAAAAACAATTAAAACAGACAACAGCTTTGGGAATTCAAATGAAATTAAATACAAACAACAGACCAATAACAATTACTCAACAAATATAAAAGGGGGGAAATATTTGGGTTGAAGACTGTCCCAAGTCATTTCAAATCATTGCCGCTTTCTGTCACTAAGGCTGCTTTCACTTGACCACTAAAATCCGCAGCAAACTTTGTTCTGGATCACCCCCCGGAGCGGTCATGTGGTTGATGTCGCAGATCGGATGTCCCCATGGTTGCTATTTTTTGTTAACCACCCTGAGTTCCAATCTGGGAAAATCTTGCGGTATATAAATAAATAAATAAATAAATAAATAAATAAATAAATAAATAAATAAATCCACAACTGTTCTGATCCCACGACTGACAACTGCTGCAAAGACACCATAACAGGGGTGAAAAGGTTTTGGTGTGGATTTTCCGTGTTACCACAGACTCAAATAATGGTTTAAAATCCGCATCAGAACAGCGACAAGGATTTTACCACCTCGAGACCAGGTACTTGTAAAATGCACTGGGTCACACTTAACTGGGTGTGGTTGCACCTTCTTTTCTTTTAAGTCCACTGCTCGTGGGAAAACAATTTTATGCTCCGCATCTGCATGCACTTAGCAGTGGATTTTAGAGGTCGTGTGAAACCAGCCTGAGATGCTGTCATCCGCGTCGCTCTCTGGGGATTAAAAAAAAAAAAGACACCGTTTCGCACATCAATGTGAACTTAGGAAAATTTCCAAGTTTCTTCCTTGCACCTGAAATGACAGTGGTGTATTCAGAATAGATAGGTTGGGTCGGGGTTAGGCTCAACAACAATCAATGCATGTTTAAAATCACAACCCCCACCCCCACCACACCTTGCCAAAATCTATTTGACTCACCTGCGACTCGCTACTTTGAGCTCCACGGCTTCCCTCCCCATGGACGATGGAGGTGGTGGTACACAACTGAAAATGTGTATGGGAGGTTAAGGAAAGTAACAAATTAGCATTACAGAGGAAAGTTTTTTTATTTTCTCTCTCAGGCGCCAGAACTTAAGTGTGTGATGCTGGCGAGTGGGAAGAGGGAAGCAACTGCAGATGTGAACCCTTCTAGATTGAAGGAAAAGAGGGGTTTTGTTTTGTTTTGTTTTGCTCCTTTAGCTGAGAACTGTGGAGCAAAGGAATGGGGGTGGGGGAAGAAGCAAGGCCTGGTCTAACACCTCTCTCTCTCTCTGTAGTGGCGTGGGGTTTAGTAATTTCAGCAAGTGATTTCAGCTCTTTGACATAGCAGGCTGGAGACAGCTTCTAGTGTAACAGCTCTTTATTCAGGGAGAGAACAAGACTGGGGACCGGGGAGAGGGAGATACATTTATAGCAGCGAGGACTGGCTAGGAAAAGATACATTTTGGAGGGAACAGTTACAAGCAATCACAAAGCTGCCTTTTGGCAGAAATCAATAGGATTGAGGATCCAAATGCAGCAACTTGAATAAACCAATAGGCCTGTTCCCTTTGGAACAGGAAGGCAGTTACTTCAACATAAGCAAGTACAGATAATAAGAATACAGATCAATACACAACTCTCTCTCTCTCTCTCTCTCTCTCTCTCTCTCTCTCTGTGTGTGTGTGTGTGTGTGTGTGTGTGTGTGTGTGTGTGTGTGTGTAGTGTATGTGTTTTTGAATACAGTACATCATCACCATCACAGGCCTCCAGAAACACATGGGAACATCAGGTAGAGAAGGTGTCAGAAACTGACGAAGCCCAGGTCTTGCGGGATTTCTGGATCCAAGCTGCCAGATACCTTGAACTTTACACACCAGACACACTGCAATAGAAATTGAATGAAGAAATGTCTGGCTCATTGTCACTGCAATTCCAGGGGAAGCCAGGGATGCAAATAACCCATGGGGGGGGGGGGGCCAAACAAAATACAGTACAGACACCTGGCAACCATGTGGTGAATGAAACACACTAAAGTGGTCCCTGTGGTCGTCGGGGCTTTGGGGACAGTGAACCTTTTCACACGACCCCAAAGATCCACTGGCCACTTAAATTCGGACCAGAGATCTTAGGGGTTTGTCGCTGTTCCTGCGTTCCCACCCCCTCCGCACTCCTGGCTGCTGGCTGCGTGAGGGGAGGGAGAAAAAAAGGAAGAAAAGAATGCCGCTCACCTCCATTCTGCCGTCCTGGCACTGCATTCAGATCTCTTAAAGGGGTGGGGGGCAAAAAAAAGAACAAACAGAAGCAAGGAGAGCCCGGCAGTCACTACGTTATATCCGCATCAGGAAGTTTCACCTCCGGAGAGCAGGTACCTGAAAAGTGTGCTGGGATGCGCTTAGGTGGGCGTGGCTGCACTTAATTATCTGTAAACTCCGGAACTGGTGGGGAAACAATTTTAAGCTCCGGAGCTGGGAGCCATTTGCGGCAGAGTTTAGGGGTCATGTACAAATAAATTTCACACAGTATTATAAGCAGTTGCAGATCTCAGAAATAACATCATCAGAGCTACCAAAAAAATACTTAGGTTTTTGGTTAACATTTATATCTGTTATATAATACTAGTCAATGTTTTTATAATTTTGATTATTTTTTCATCATCATCATCATCATCATCATCATCACCATCATCATCCTAGAACTGCAGAGCTATAAGCGACCCTATGAATCACTGAACCTTGCCTCTAGGGATGGGCACAAAACGGAAAAACAGACTTTTGTTTCGTTTCATTTCGTTTCCCCTTGCATTTTGTTTCATTTTTAAATGATTTTTTTTAAAAAACGTAATGAAATGAAACGATAATGAAATGATTCATTATGCTATAAAATGGCCAGAGGCATCACATTTGGTGGGTGGCTTTCTACAAGGGAGCCATTTTACAGAGTAATGAAGCGTTTCATTTTCAAGGGGGGGAAGGGAAGCATTTCATTTCATTTTGTAATGAAACACGGTTTTCCGTTTTGTTTCGTTTCATAAGGTTTTGAAAGCTTACAAAACGACGAAACAGTGTGTCGTTTTTCGTAAGGTGCCCATCTACAAACCACTGAGCTATGCTGTGAAAGACACCACAATGGGCTCCAGCAGCCACTGACACCCACGCCCACCACTGAGCAGGTCCTACTGCGCTTCTGAGCTTCTGCGCTTCTGCCACTCTTCCTTGTGACACCATCCCGTTGCCATTTCCTTGTGGGACCAGACACGTTGTTGTGGTTCCCCTGGTGTCCCACACTCGTTTCCTGTCAGCCCTCCGACTCTTTGTGACTCAGGCGTGTGGAGAGAGTCGTACTTTTCAGATTCTCCTTTCGAATCTGGTGTTTTCCCCCAAACTGTTTCTCTGATCTTGAGCACCACAACAGTAGGGGAATCCCTCTGCTTCTTCCAGGTGAGGCTTATGGCTTTCGGTGATCTACACCTCTCACCGTGGTACTTGTTGTGACGTGGGGTTTAGTGATTTCAGCAAGTGATTCAGCTCTTTGACATAGCAGGCTGGAGACAGCTTCTAGTGTAACAGCTCTTTATTCAGGGAGAGAACAAGACTGGGGACTGGGGAGAGGGAGCTACATTTATAGGAGCGAGGACTGGCTAGGAAAAGATACATTTTGGAGGGAACAATTACAACCAATCACAAAGCTGCCTTTTGGCAGAAACCAATAGGATTGAGGATCCAAATGCAGCAACTTGAATAAACCAATAGGCCTGTTCCCTTTGGAACAGGAACAGAAACCAATAGGATTGAGGATCCAAATGCAGCAACTTGAATAAACCAATAGGCCTGTTCCCTTTGGAACAGGAAGGCAGTTACTTCAACATAAGCAAGTACAAATAATAGGAATACAGATCAATACACAACAGTACTCAACCTGCTGTTGATGTCAGGATTGCCAAGGTGTGTAGCCATCCTGATCTTCATGGTCAAAAAAATCCACTTGTCCATTCAGGTCTTCCCATTTGGGTTTTATCCATATTTGGGTTTGCTTTGGTAGTGGTGTAATGGATGCATATCCACAGAACTCCAGATTAGGCATCTGGATATGACAAAGTGCCCAGTGCTCTCCTGTCTGGTTTGTTTGTTCGTTTGTTTGTTCGTCTGTCCGTTCGTTCCCTTTCTCTCCGTAGTAGACCTGGGCAGCTCCTGGCAGGTAAAATAAGCAATTTAAAAACACTCTATCAATCAAGTGCTTTTAGACTTGAAAAATCAAGTCTAAAAACAATTGGGAAAGATTTTAAGACCTTAAAGGTGCCAACAAAAATGTTTAAAAAAAAAACAAAATATGGTGACACCTTAAAGACTAACTAAGATAGATAGATAGATAGATAGATAGATAGATAGATAGATAGATAGA
>JAHTLZ010000007.1:49139309-49161218 GCA_023846285.1 Phrynocephalus versicolor | reverse complement strand
GTGTGTGTGTGTGTGTGTGTGTGTGTGTGTGTGTGTGTGTGTGTGGGCCCAGATCTCACATCATTCACACAATGCATACCACATGCACGGCATGGATTACCATACATGATTGATTTGATTGATTTCATAAGAACACTAGTGTTTTCCATGTTGCTTTTCAGCCCTCATAATGGATTTTTCTTTTCTTGCATGCTCGTTGTAGCTCCAATGTTCTTTGTTGAGACCAGGAATTAATAAAAACTAACAGATCCAAGTGCACCAAAGTGACGCCATGTTGATTGCTCTGTATTCCTTGTATCTGTACCTTATTGTGCTTTGTAAGCTGTCTGAAACTGTTTCAGTTTTACTGGAATGTTTGTGCCTTGCCAAGAGAGAAAGAAGAAGAGCCTGTGTTATATGTTAAAGGACATCAATGGGGGTTGCAAGGAGAATGGGTTAGGAGGATGTATCTAGCAAAGAGTTACAGTTTGCCTAAATAATGTTGTTGATTGGGGAGGGGCATCTCCTGCTTTCTGTACTTAAATGGGTACCCTGCCTCTTTTAGTTGTGATCTTTTTCCTTCTGCTTCAGGGGGGATGGTCGACCCCCTCCTTTATCCAGCTGAATAAATGAATGGTGATTTGGATCTCTGCTTGTCTCAGAATTTTTTTTGGCTAAATTATTTTGATACAAGAAAAGTTTGGGATTAGCCTGAACTCAACACAACGCATACCACATGCATGGCATGGATAACCATACATGACTGCACTGATTGATTTCATAAGAACGCTAGTGTTTTCCATGTTGCTTTTCAGTCCTCATAATGGATTTTTCTTTTCTTCTTGCATTCACTTTGTAGCTCCAATGTTACCTTTTAATGTTCTAAGATGCCTCCTCTAACTCGCTGTGCTTAATTTGTATATGTCTTAAATGTTCTGGACTATATAATATATTGTCTCTCATTATTGTGAGTCACCTTGGGTCCTTTTCTAAGGAGAAAGGTGGGTTAAAAATATTAAATAAATAAATAAATAAATAAACAAATAAATAAATAAATATCTCTGCTGGCATTTGGTTTCACATTTCAGGGATTACCACTGACAAGGCACAGGGTCTTGTTATCTAAAACAAGCAAACAAATAAATTAAACAAATGAGGTCTAGAAGGGTCTCAAGACATCCTGGAGGCCTTTAGTGTGCCTGAGACTTACTCTGTCATATAGACAATGACCCCAAAGCTGGACCACAAGTCAGAAAGACAAAGGACTGGGAAGGTACAGAGTCTCTCCTTGGTAAATGTTTCCATCCTAGCACCTTTTCCCTCACCCTCAACCTTGGGTAACCCCCGTGTTCTTGGACTAAAACTCCTGGAGATCTTGTGGATCACAGCTAGCGGTGAAGGTTACATGGAGATGGTGGTGGTGCCCTGTGCGCTGTTATGAATTTGGCGTTAAACGGCTTTCAGGAATGCTTGCATTTCCTGTCTGACTCGTTGGGGGGGGGTGGGGGTTCGGCCTGGCAACGAGTCTCGAGGGCTTCAGATGACAAAGGCCCGAAGATCATCTTACGTGGAAGACACCTCTGTGCGACTGGCCAGAAAGGAGAGCCTCCTTACTTCTAAAATGCAGTACTAAGCTTACTTTTGGAACAACTGGTGAGCAGTCAGGAACTGAATCACACCAGTCTCTCTCTCTCTCTCTCTCCGTTTCAGGTGCTTAGTCACAAAATCGTACAATCGTGGAGTTTGAAGGGGCCTCTAAGGCCTTCGAGTCCAAACACACACACACACACACACACACACACACACACACACGGAAGGAATACAAATCAAAGGATCTTTGCCAGGTGGTTGTCCAAATTTCTCTTGAATGCCTCCGGTGGTGGAGCACTCACCATGACTTGAGGTTACTGGTTCTATTAGTGTACTGCTCTAATAGTATGAATTTTTTTCTGATATTCTGCCTAAATATGGCATCGTATAAATAAAGGATGTGGTGGCTCAGCGGGCTAGAGCACTGAAAACTGGTTCGAATCCCGGGTGCCACGCAGCAGAGTGAGCTCCGGCTGATAACCCCAGCTCCTGGCAACCTAGCAGTTCGAAAGCATGTAAAAATGCAAGTAGATAAATAGATACCACCATAAAAAGTGGGAAGGCAAAACAATGTTTCCTTGCAACCATGCCGGCCACATCGCCACGGACTTGCACAACATGGGCTCTTCGGCTTGAATACGGAGATGAGCATCGCCCCTAGAGTCGGACAGGACTAGCACGCATATGCAGGGGGAAACCTTTACCTTACTATAGATTGAGGCCATTATGGTGTATCATGCACTCCGGGATGATTAAGAAGAACAGCTGCCCCCCCCAATATGACAGCCTTTCAAGTATTGAAAAAGTATCTGGAAGTTGAGTCATGGCAACTGGACTTCTTTTCTTGAGGGATTGAAATGTTTGGCTTCAAACAGACTGACAAAGCTGTTTGGATGAGCAGCGAAATGTTTTCAATCTCTCTCTCAATCTCTCACCATGACCCAACTTCCAAATAAACTCACCTGGATGACTAAGAATCTTCACAGACATATCAAAAAAGTTTTGCTGGCCTACTCAGTGGAATGTAGGTGGTCGTGCAGCAACAGAAGGCCACTGATCTAATTTACAGCTTTGAAAAGTTCCTCTCTTTTCTTGAGAATCGCAACGTACAGAAATACCCAGCAGCTTGGACACTTCCAAATGGTCAGACTTCTTTCACCCTGATTGCTGGAGAAAATAACATGGGTCTATTTTGAACAGATTTGACAAGGACAATTAAGACGATGCAAGTGAATATCCTTAAAACACAAAGCACTGTCATTATAATAAGGAAATCGTCTGCATGGTAGCTCTTCCTTTAATTGAAACAAGAATCTTTTCTTTTCTTTTGGTTGCTGTGACGCCGGTTTCCAGAAAAACAATTCATACCATCTGCCATTTCCTGCATCTGTCTGCATCCTGTTTGCTATGAAACAATAGCCGGGTATCAATCCAACATATCACACGCGCCCAACGCAGATCAAAGATAGATTCCTCGTTCCTAGCCATGCTCAGTTTTTTATGCTTGCTACACTGACAAATTTCCAAAGATTTCATTAAATGCCTTATTTTGTGTTCTTCTGCACATCTGGGCAAGTGCTCTGCACAGATCCGGTGCTATTTTAATGGCATGGCATGTAACGGCCTTAGCAAATCCGTGAAAGTTTGGTTTTACAAATTGTGGTTCAGAACTTAGCAGCCTTCAAAACAGGCTGGGGGGGCGGGCGGGGTTCGTTGGGATAAAATATGTCTTCCTCATATACAAACATCACATTTGACTCAGAAACTGTTTCCCTCCTGATTGTGTTGACCTTCACCACTGCCCTCCGAGACAGAAGGTGAAATTATGACATGTGGACCTAGGCAGTACAGTATGCAGTGGTACATCGTACAAAGATATTAATTTGTTCCAAATGAAATTCTGTTAAGCCAATTTTCCTTTATACAAATTTCCCATAGGAAGGCATTGAAAACAAAGTATTCCCTAATTGCGACTGTTTTTATGTTGTACGGATTCACCCCATAGGCGATTCTCTTAAGCAAATTTCCCCTATCTCCAGAATTTTTACGTTGTACAGATTTTATGTTATATAAACCATTTGTTATACGAGGGTCCACTCTATATGGAATGATGCAACCCTTGGGAAGACTCCCATTCTTGGTGTTGAAAGTTCTGGCATTGATTACAAATTGGATAAAGTTCAGAGGAGGGCAACAAGGGTGATCAGGGGACTGGAAACCAAGCCCTGGGAGGAAAGACTGTAAGAACTGGGCATATGCAGAAAAGGAGACTTATGATGGTTCTTTTCAAGGATTTGAAGTGCTGTCATATAGGATGTGTTCTTGATCACCCCTGAGGCTCTTTTCACACGACCCCTAAGATCCGCTGGCCCCTTAAATTCGGACCAGAGATCTTGGGGATTCGTTGCTGTTCCTCCGTCCCCACCCCTCCGCACTTCCTTGCTCTTGTCTGCGTGAGGGGAGGGAGGGAAAAAAGGGACAAAAGAATAAAGGCTTACCTCCCGGTGCCGGTGGAAGCTGCTCCGAGCCCCGTCACTTCCTGATTCCTTCTCTTAAAGGGGCGGGAGGCAAAAAACAACAACAACAAAAAGAAGCGAGGAGAGCCCGGCACATCCGCATCAAAGAATGTTCACCTCCCAAGAGCAGGTACCTGAAAAGTGCGCTGGGTCATGCTTAGGTGGGCGGGGTCGCACTTAATTTCCTGTAAACTCCGGAGCTGGTGGGGAAACATTTTTAAGCTCTGGAGCTGGGAGCCATTTGCCCCGGAGTTTAGGGGTCGTGTATAAATGCCCTGAGTGCAGGATGTGTAACAATGGGCCGAAGCTAAGAGACCCCAGCTTTCAGCTGAATTCAGGAAAAACTTATCAGTTGTTAGAGCAGTATACCAGTGGGACCAATGACCTCAAGAGGTGGTGGTGAGGGCTCCACCACTGGAGGCAGTAGGAAAATTTGGGCAACCCACCTGGCAGGTAGATATCCTTCTCTCCATCCCTCACAGGTATGTCTCATGGGAACCCATCAAAGGGCCTTCTCGACTGCTGCACCCAGACTCTGGAACTCCCTCCCACTAGAGGCCAGGGCTGCCCCATCTCTGCTGTCTTTCCGGAAGCAGGCAAAGACCTTTCTCTTCAGGGAAGCTTTCCCTGAATGATGGACTACCATGTGTATTTTATATGAATCTATGGGTTCACATAGACTTTGTATTTATAACTACTTATGACTGTGTTGCTTTAATGCAATGTTTGTCTATTAATGCTGTAAGATGTCCCTCAATTCCTTGTTTTCAAATACTTGAACGTGTCTTTATTTTACTGGACTTTATATTATCCCTCATTACTGTAAGCCGTCTTGGATCCTTTTCCAAGGAGAAAGGTGGGGTAAAAATACTCTAAAAAATAAAAATAAAAATAATATTCTTGCAGGGAGCAGGGGCTGGACTGGATGACCGTATAGGTCCCTTCCAATGTCACAGTTCTTTGATTCTGTGAAATATAATTATCTGTCCTGAGCTGCTCTGGGTCTCTAACAGACATTTCCCCAAAACATTTTGAACACCTCTTTATAATCGCCGTAAGGGCTAGAAACTGAGTTTGTTTCCTTTAAACAAAAGCTGAGAAATTAGTTGTGCTTTGTTTAAAACAGCATTATTTCTGTGAATTACATTTCACTCTATATTTAAGTAAATGGAATGCTGTAGTCGAAATTTGGGAGTCCAAGGTCAAAATAACTGAGCAATGGGCTAATCGCTCTTTCTTAGCCTAGATAACCTTTCTCAGGATTAATTGGCGTCGGGGGAGGAGGATGCATGGCACTGCTCCAAACCCTTGGGGAGAGTCCCACGAAAATATGAAATTATTGAGACTGTTGGTGTGGAAAGCTCTGCCACTGATTATTTAGATTTTAGCTGACTTCTGGGGCTCAGTCTTCTTGTGCTCATTTCCATGATGAGCTGGGACAGAAACAGTTCCAGAGTCACTCCTATGTTGTCTCTGTCATATCAGGAGGAGCCTGCCTATCACATCACAAACGCCTGCAGCTCAGCACCTCAGATTTCCTTTATCTCCAGACGCAGGCCCATTCCTAACCCAGCATCCCTGCCTTCGATGGGCCAACTGGTCTATATCGTTTCACTAAGGATATGAATGAATCATATCACACCGTGAGGCATTGTGTGCATCCGATGAAGAAACCCAGAGTCTGGGGAAATTACTTTTCCAAATTCTGCATAAATCATTACAGTAGGACCCCAGTATCCGCTGGGGATTGGTTCCAAGCCTTCCTGTGGATAATGAAAACCATGGATAAGAGAGAACACCAAAATGTTCCCCAAACTGCTGTTTTGTGATAGTAACTTGCTTTTAACTGCCCAGAGTTCCAGTTTGGAAGATGGGCGGTATAAAAATGAAACAAACAAATAAATAACAAATTACAGCTGCTGTTTTGGAACAGTAGCTTGCTTTACGGCTGCTGTTTTATGACAGTAGCTTGCTTTACAGCTGCTCTTTGTAACAGGAGCTTGCTTTGCAGCTGCTGAATTATTTATTTAATGTTTTCCTCTGCCAACAGTGGATAACTGAATCAGTGGATAATGAATCAGTGGATACGGGGGTTCTACTGTAGTTTATCTCTTGACTTTCCTGTAAAATCTAAAAGAAACCAGTTTCTACATTTTTATATTATGTTAGATAGTTCAGCTTGATTTGATCTAAGACCCACTTTTAATCATTCTACTGGTCCCGGATATCTTCAAAGTTCTCCTCCAGCACATTTAAAGTATTTTTTTCCTGCCAGCTTTCATAGCCACTAGAGATGGGCACGACCAGGGAAAATGACGTTTTCGAGTTGTCGTGTGTCAGAGCCGGCCCGTTTCGGCTCGTTTCCGATTGTCGCGAAATTTTTCAAAAATTTGTCATTTCGTTTGTCATTTTTCGTCTGTGGTTAATATTCGTTTGGGGGGAGCGGGCTCCTGGAGGCACCTCTCTGGGGTGGGTGCCTCCTCTGGCCCGCTATGAAGGGAAAGCGGGCTCCTGGAGGCACCTCTCTGGGTGGGTGCCTCCTCTGGCCTGCTACAAAATGGCATGCATAGCCAATTGGATATGCATACCAAGTTGACTGGCAGAGGCACCTCTCTTTTGGGTGCCTCTCTGTTGACCACAGGCCCACTGCTGGTATAGTGCAGTGTCACAGTGCACACTGGGGGAAGGCTCCCTCAGTCTGGGCGCTCTGTGGTCCACTAAGAAGGGAACTGTACTTGCGTGTGTAGTGCAATGCGAGTACAGATTTGGCTTAGGGTTAGGGTTAGCGCAAGGGCTAGGCTTAGGGTTACGGGTAAGGTTAGGGTGAGTTCATGGGGTGCACCTCTGGGTGCCTCTCTGACCCACTAAGAAGGACAGTGTACTGGCGTATGGGTTAGGCTTAGGGTTAGGGTTCGGGTTCGGGCTACGGTTAGTGCGCTTTTTATGCCTGACTGGCACATCCCAGAAGTCTCAGTCAAAACCTGGTCAAGTGGCCATGCAATTGGTGGAATGGCTCCAAAAATGTGCATGGTCCACTCCCATGGCCAGCCCATCATTGCGCAGGTGTAAAAAAATAAAAATAAAAATAAAAATAAAATCAAATCAATGGAGACGTTTTGTTGCAAGAAAAACCCACTGCTGCTACTGTAAAAATTCAGGCAGTTTTAAAATAGCTATTTTCGCATGTTTCTGTGGTGCTTTGGTGTGTTTTTGGACCACCACGATTTCAAAATAAATATTGCTTGCGGTCGCCCCATTTTGGATCCCCCGCCCGCACCGGATTGGCGAGTTAATGGTGAGACGACGAGGATGCGCAGCCCAGGAGAGGAGAGGGGGGGAGGCCGGGGACCCCCCCCCCAGAAACCACCCCTCTGGTAAGTGCCCTCACTCAGGCAGGCATATTTTCGCCTGCTTTTTTGGCCAGGAATCTTTTTTTTATTTTTAAAGCTTTTCTTCTGTGCCACGTCGCTTGGCGAGTTGGCGAGACGACGAGGATGCACAGCCCAGGAGAGGTGGGGGAGGCCGGGGACCCCCCCCCCCAGAAACCACCGCTCTGGTAGGTGCCCTCAGGAACGACCACGACAAATCAGACCCAATTTTTCTTTAGTCGGTTCGAGTTCGAGTTCTGGCAGAGTAATTGTCGTTCTTCGTTCCGTTACGTAACGGAAACGAGGAACAGAAACGGAAACGAGGATTTCGCGAAGTCGTGCCCATGTCTAATAGCCACACATCCACATGGTGATCAGGAATACAAAGGTGGATTATCTTGATCTTGGTCTCCAATGACACATCATTTTATCATATGATCTTTCTTTTCTCATTCTTTCATCGTTGCCCTCCCAGAGTCTCAAATCTTCTGATTTCTTGGCCGTGGTTTGTTTTGATGATTGAGTCAATAAAATTTTTCACTGTTTCAATATCTTTATTCTTGACATTCCGGTTGTGTAGTTTATAGCAGGCCTGCCCAACAGGTAGACCGCAGGCTACTGGTAGCCCGCGAAGGGTTCAAAAGTAGTCCGCCAGCCATCAATAAAAAAAAGTGAGGGGATAAGTTCTCCACCCCTCCCTCCCCAATTCCAAGGACCACCAGCAAAGTTCTGGGTCTGCCAGCCCAGTGTCTCAGCTGAGCTGGGCAGTTCAAGGGCCATGGCACATTGAAATCTGTTCCTTCCAGAACAGATTAATTGGTTTTCAATCCATTCCTATGGGAAACCACTGCTGTACTTACAAAAGTTTTCACTTATGAGCATGTGCTCGGAACGTATAAAATTCATAAGTAGAGGTTTTAGTGTAGTATCCCTCAGGCACTTTGAGCCGGATAAAGTAGACCTTGGCCTGTTCAAAGCTGAACAGCCCTGGTCTATAGATATGGGCACAAAACGAACTTTTAGTTCGTTTTGTTATTCGTTATTCGTTTCGTTACGTAACGAAATGAATAACAAACCCCAGAGTTGATTTAGAACGAAATAAAACAAACCGAAAAAATTGGTTCGTTTCATTTTGGTTCGTTAATAGCGGTGCTGGAGATGTCTTCTACCAGGTGATGGTCCTGAAGGTCCGGTCTTCCTGGCTTGAGGCAACCAGGGGGAAAAAAAGCCGACCAGCCTGGCACAACAGCTACAGCGCGGGCCACGTGGTTGGTGGTAAAAAACAAACAATAAAAATAAAATTAAAACTAAAAAAAATAAAAAGGAGTGCTAACCCGACTCCAGGGGTAGCTGGGTTGTTGCCCTATAATAAAGAAAAAAATATAAAAAATAAAACCAGCGCCGACCCGGCTCCAGGGGCCACGTGGTCGGCACTTGAAAACAAATCTTATGACAGCTGCTAGATTAATTATAGCAAGAAACTGGAAATCTAAACTAGATCTCAAGATGGAAGATTGGTATAACGAACTTTGGGATATAGCCATGAACGATAAATTGTCTTGTAGCCTAAAAGTTAAACGAGGAGAAATGAAAAAAGACTTTTTTTATGACATTTGGGGAAAATTTATAGACTTTGTATTAGTTGAAGGGAAGGGGAAAGAGCCGACGAATACTTCAAGACAGTTCTGGAGAAGAGGACTTTAAGAAGAATACTAGAACAACAGAAGACGGAGTAACAAAGAAGAACCCATGGATGGTCCCGGGGGGTGGGGGTACACTTGTATTGTTAATTGTTATCTGTTATTTTGTTTGTATGTAGTATAAAATTAAATAATTTTTTTTAAAAAAGAAAACAAAACAAACAAACAAAAAACACCCTGATCTGGCACGCGGGCCCGGTCCCCTTCATATTCAACTGCACTCAGTCATGTTTAACCAATGTTTCCACCAAGTTCATAGAATCATAGAGTTGGAAGAAATCTAGAGAGCCATCCAGTCCAACCCCCTACCATTCCCTTCTTCTAGGAGCATTCTGGCTTTGTGCTACATTCCCAAGCCTCCACAGGCTGCCTCGCCTTGCAGCAGGCACCGCGAGGAATCAAACTCTTAACCCCAGATTCCTAAACCACAGAGCTGTAAGGCAGCCATCGATGTTCCTTGACAGCAAAGAATTCTGCATAGTAGCCTCAAAGGTGAACCTATTTAGAATGGTGTGACCCATAAATATTTGTGGAGTGCCACCTGGGCTGCCCGAGAAAGTTGTGTTGCCGTTCAGAGGCAGATGTCATAATTACGGTAATTGGTTCGAGCTGTATACCATTAACACCTTCCGCTGATGGAAGAGCTTCTCTGTCAGTCGAATACGAAGAGGAAAGAATTTTTTCTCCCTTCATGCAATCTGTATAGACTCAGCATCGGCTCCAAACCACTACCCAAACCTTCTCTGTATCTGCTCTACGCGTGCAGAAGTTTCTGATGTATGTGAAGAGGCACGGATGCCACAGATTTTGGCAATGATCCACAAGGTGGCATGAAGTCCTTGGATGTTTGCAACAGCTCCCCACAAACAGAAGGGGGGGGAATCAGAATTGGCAATGCTTTGACCCAAAAGAGCTGCGGAAGCTCTGAAAACTGATTTCATTCCAAGGCCTTACATGGAATTACAAGATGCTCAAATTCTCTTGCTATTATAGTTGTTTAGCAAACGCGGACCTCAGGAGTAATGGATTACAAGTAACAACCTAATTTGTAACCTTTTTTTAATGTATAGGGATTATCCTTAGATTATCCTTATCCAGCCGAAACTTTAGGCCATTTTCCTCCTGTCTTGTCATTGCACACGTACTTTGTCTCTTGATAGACCTCTGTAGTAAACAAAGTGTGGATTTCCTAAGATACGTAGTCAGATCCACCTGAAAATATCATATCCCTCCGGCTAAAGTCTGCAGTTGAATGAACCAGTATCCCATTGTCTGTTGTTCTCCTCTGGAAGTGAATGTCACCACAATTGGATGAACAAAGAGGGCATGTATTTGCACTACTTGTGTGTAGGTATGTGTGCAGCAGTCACTTACCTTTAATGCCCTATTAGGGTCTAGATATGTCAGATCCAACTTGATTGTACACAACACACACCCAGTTGGACCAGAAAGAGTAGCTTCGGAAGAGCCTCGCAGTGTTGGGGTTAAACTGCTGTACTGCAGCCAAAGCTGTGCTAATAACCAGGGGTTCAATCCCAGCTAGCAGGCTCAAGGTTCGCTCAGCCTTGCGTTGTAAGCGGTTTAAGCGCTATGGAGCACTATATAAGCAACACACATTGCTTCTGCCTTGCATTGCTTTGCATTGGAGCAATTGTTCTTAATGTGATCCTTCTGTTGGTTCAGGAATTTCCCCAGCCTGGTTCACAAAACTAGAAGCTCTACAGCTGAGCCAAAATGGCCCACCCTGGGGCACAGATCCTGATAAGGCTGGAGGGGATTGCCCTGTGATTCTGTGAACACCGGAAAACAAACCATACTGGGCAGATCCACAGGCAGTCCAAATTGTGATCCATTTTCCTAGAACCCTAGGTTTATCCCACACTGTGTCAGTTTGTTGAACCGGAAACTTTTGCCATGCAAAGTCTGCCCCCAATTCTGAACACTTGCTTCATTCCCTCTGCTTATTAGCAGTGCTTTTGTGAAATAGAAAACAAGCAAACACACACACATCTGTTTTGTGAATATGGAAGGCAGGTAGAGATGGGCACGAAACGAACAATTTTTCGTTTCCATTTTCGTTTTTTCGTTTCGTTATGCAATGAAACGACAAACTAATTTTGTCTCTAAAATGAAACAAAACAAACAGAAACACCAGAAATTTTGTCGTGTGTTTCGTTTTCATTACAGCAACACAAGTGATCTGCTTTAAATGCCAAAAAAAATCACAAAAATTGAAATAAATGGTAACGAAATGGTAACGAAACGAATGAAAACAAAAACGAATTTTTTGCAAAAATTTGCGAAAAAGGAAACGAACCGAAACGGACCCCCTAAACGACAAACGACAAACGAAATGCCATTTTTTTGATTCGTGCCCATCTCTAAAGGCAGGATCCCAACCTGTCCCTTTGCAAACACAGGGAACATAAGAACATAAGAACAGCCTTGCTGGAGAGGCCACAGCCCATTCAGCCCAGCATTCTGTCTCACACAGCAGCTCACCATTTGCTGCAGGGTATTCCCAAGCAGATGTCTTCACCTGCTTACGATTCCCCACAAATGGCATTGAGAGCTCTCAAGACCTTTTAGGCTTACTTCACATGATGTCTCCTCAGCGCATGAGTTGTTCAAACAAACAGGAATAAGAAGTGTTTGTCCTTTATTGCTCCAAAATAGTAACACTGAATCAACCCCCTTACAAAAAAACCCAAAACTTTTCCATTCTTATTTTGAGAGATCACCAGGAATGTGCGAAAACAACACCCCATCAAGGCACTGAGACGGTGTAGTCCACAAGGCTTTTGAGGTAATAGTACTGAGTTCCAGATGACCATATCCATGGGTTATGGAGAATAATATGAATCCTGAAAGGGTTGAGCTCATAACCAACATGTCATTTGCTCTGTGGGAAGAAATGCCACAGGAGGTAGATTCACCAAAACAAAGATGCATCTGAAGATGGGTTCGGGTAAGACCACAGGCCAGCATCCCAGCTAAAGAGACTGTCCAGAGCAAGCTGAAGTAATGTTTGGAGGATTCTGGAAGTTATAGTCCAGAAAGGTCTGGGATCTAACATGGTAGATGGGGGAACATTACAATGTGGGACTGAAGGATAGGACCATGAATTTCTTACCAAGCCCACTAAGATACTACTAGAAAGCCACAGAAACAGGGGCTCAATGGAGCAGTTGCCATGGCAACCCACTGGACTGGGCCTGGAGGTATTTAGAGCAGCAGTTCCCAACCATGGGTCCCCATACTTCTCGGACTGCAGCTCCCAGAAATCCTGGCCTGAACCACTCATGGTGAAGGCTTCTGGGAGTTGCAGTCTAAGAACATCTGGAGATTGAGAACCACTGGCTTATAGGCATGACTTGCTGGGAGCAAACCCACGGGTTGTCTCAAGATGGGAATCATAGGATGGTGTGAGGTTTGACAGTTCTGCCCTTCATTTCTTGATGGTACAACTCTTGAAAGCACTGCCAAATATGGATCAGGAGAATCCAGGTTTGAGGCCTAGGAGACCCAGCCTTGACAGCAGTCAGGGGCTTTCTGTGATTAATTGGTTTTCATGGCCTTGGTTTCTGTGTTTTGTGTGGTGATCTAGAACACTTCCTTATCTCCATGACAAGAAAAACTATACTGTACAGTATTTTGCTTTCTAGATTGGAGTTGTATTCATAGTGATAGGAACATAAGAACAGCCTTGCTGGAACAGGCTACAGCCCATCCAGTCCAGCATTCTGTCTCACACAGTGGCTCACCATTTGCTTCAGGGTATTCCCAAGCAGATGTCTTCACCTGCTTATGATTCCCTGCAAATGGCATTGAGAGATATCCTGCTTATCTCTCCAACCCATGGTAGTGGTACCAGTCACTGCTTCATAAACAGGACAATGTCCTCTGATATGACTACCTCCAGGGCTTACCAGTTGCCTCTGGACTTAAATGCAATACTCACAGTAACTTGGCAAGAAAGCATAGATTTTTTTTTTTTTTTACCAGCAGTACATATACTGAGTAATCCCTTTTATAATGCAAAGTATTTTAAAGCACATTATAGTCTACAACACCTTATTTTTCCTGAAGGCCTGCTCCTGGTGGGAATAATCCTGAGTTGGACTGGTTTGTTGAGGTGGCTCAAAGCAGGTATGGGCATTTATGTTTTGGTTTCTCCTTGTGAGTACAGCTCTGGCATTGTTCTGATGAAGTCCTGAACTTCATACGTTGTCACAACTGCATTGACATCAGTGTTGGTAACTGTGCCTGGGGTCTGTGACTCTTGTGACACCATCCCTACCAAGTGCAGGCAAGTGGAGGGGGATGATGAAGAGGGGAGGGTCTCTTCCTTTTCTTTCTGAACAACCAAAGAGAAAGCATATTCTTGCCTACAGAATTGGCCTGGTGATCACTAACCTGGATGTAAACAATTAGATCCTGTCCTGGAAGTCTCATCTGTGCTCTTAAGGGAGTGAGACTGGAGAATAGTTTGGAATTGGAAGATTAAGCCCAGTGTGAGGTTACACCAGCTACTTTTCACCTCTGAAAGCAGAAGTAGGCAACTCTTTGGAGTCTGGGACATGTGCTTTTCAGGCCCAGGAACCTCTAGGGCAGTGGTTCCCAGCTTTGGGTTCCCAGATGTCCTTGGACTGCAACTCCCAGATATCCTGGCCAGCACAGCTAGCGGTGAAGGCTTCTGGGAGTTGCAGTCCAAGAACACCTCCCACCCCATCAAATCTCTGCAAGGGCCATAAAACAAACAAACAAACAAACAAACAAAAAAGCCCTACAATTGGCAACAGAAATGGGGGCCTTATGTGTATGAAACCTATGCAGGCTTTATTCCTTCTCATGAACAATATGGCAGTGCTCATCTCCGTATCCAAGCTGAAGAGCCAGGGTTCTGCAAGTCCACGGCCATGTGGCCAGCATGGCTGCAAGGAAACACTGTTTTACCTTCCTGCTTTTTACAGTGGTACCTATTTATCCACTTGCATTTACATGCTTTCGAACTGCTAGGCTGGCAGGGACTGGGGTTAACAGCGAGAGCTCGCTCCGCTGCATGGCACCCGGGATTCGAACCGCCGAGCTGCCGACTTTGCAGCCAACAGTTTTCAGAAGCCTTAGTCCACTGAGCCACCATGCCCCCGTAGGGAGTAGGTAAGAAGGGTATAAACTCTGCATTACTGGTGTGAAAGAGCTACAAGCAATTCCATAAGCATCCTTCTCATGGAAAAGACCCCAACCTAGTCTGCTGATCTGGCAGTGAAGAAACTGGGAAGCCAAGAGATGCCAATTCGAGCATCATATAGCAATTGCAGAGAATCTCTGTTGAGCGTTGAGGGCACCGATTGAAGTAGGAACGGTGGTTCTATTTTATTTCCATTTTTTCAGTCCTATTGGGTATGCCTCCATAAGCTGAGGATCTTTGAAGGATAGTGAACATACGAACACAGCGACGGCTCACCATTTGCTTCAGGGTATTCCCAAGCAGATGTCTTCACCTGATTAAGATTCCCTGCAAATGGCACTGAGATATCCTGCCTCTCTCTCCAACCCAGAGGTTGTACTTAGGCATCCATCATGATAGCCATAGATACCCTTGTTCTCCATGAACTTGTCCACTCTTTTCTTAAAGCTGTCAAGGCTGACAGCTGTCACCACTTCTTCTGGCAGGAAGTTCCACAGACCAGTGATCCTCTGGGCTAAAAAGGACTTTCTCTTATTTGTTTGAGATCTAGCACCCAAAAGTGTCATGGAGTGTCCCTTAGTTCTAGTGTTGCGCGATAGAGAAAACAGCTTTTCCTTATCTACTTTGTCCACACTGTGCATGATTTTATAAACTTCAATTAGGTCACCTCTTAGGCACCATCATTCAAGAGTGAAGAGGCCCGGCCGTTGCTGCCTCAGATGGTACAATGGCTGGGCCTCTTTACTCTTGAACGACAGTGCCTAAGAGATGACCTGATTGAAGTTTATAAAATCATACACGGTTTGGGCTTTCTCACCAAGTATGGTTCTCTACAGATGACCATGTGTGGAGGAGTCATTGTGAATCCCAACACCCATAGACCAACTTTGTTTCACCTTGTATGCTTTTGGGTGGCATCCATTCGTACATCCAGCCAGGGGGTCATTCCGCTGGAAGGCTGCTGAGTGGTGTCAGTATGCCCGTGACATGGGTGACGGGAACGCCATGGTGTCTATGCCTTGTAGTGACGTCCAAAAACCTGCCTGCGATGGCAACAGAACAGGCCTACTCCAATCGCAACCAGGGACAGAACCAGGAGCGCTGCTAGCAAAACCAGCACACTGATTTTCTTGAGGTCTTCTTTTTCACAGTCTTCTGGCCTGATGTTGACCACGTTCATTTCTTCTTCTTCGTAGCCAAAGCTCTTGGCGCGCTGGCACGTGACGAGGTCTAAATTGGAGATCTCCACCGTCGCTTTGTGGATCATGTGGGATAGCCAGATGTTCCCGCAGCAGCTCAGCGGGTTGCCGGCCAGGTACAAGTTCCGCAAATTTTTTTCCAGCGTCGGGATCTTGCTGTTTTTCAGACTGCTGAAGCTATTGTTTTGCAGATCCAGAACTTCTAAGACGCAACAGTCTTCTGACCAAGGAGGGAGCCAGCTGAGCTGGTTGTCAGACAGGTTGAGATATCGGAGGTGAGAAAAAAGGGAGAAATTGACATTCAGGGATGTCATTCCGTTCCCGTGTAAATCCAAATACTCAAGAGACAATTCCAAGCCGGACAGAGACTTACTGTCCACCTGAAGCCCCCAGTTCATGGACAGATCCAGCACCACCAGCTGAGTTCTGTAGAAGCCATGCACTGGAAGGCTACTCAGTTTGTTGTCAGATAGGTACAAATGCTGAAGGTCTGGAAGATCAACAAAGGAGACACACCCTTCTTCCTCAGATGCCAGCCTTTGTCTGGCTAACCCTGAAAACCACCCGCAAAGACGGAGGCTGTTACTTCGGAGGTTCAGAAGCCAGAGACGGGAGAGTCGGGCAAAAGTATCTGATGGCAGGCTCTGAAGGTTGTTGTCTTGGAGGTACAGCTGTTGCAGATTGCCCAGGGTGTCCTTTCCGGGTTCCAAATTCTGTAACGAGTTAGAGCTGATGTCCAGGATGGCCAGCGAGACCAGCTCAGAACTAGCCACGAAAGCCTTCAGGCAATTTTTGCTGAGGTTCAGAAACTGAAGGGCAGCCATGGAAGCAAAGAACTCCACCGGGAGGGACTCGATTTCGTTATAACTCAGGTCCAAGTGCAACAGCTCAGGCAAGTGCGGGGCGCTTGCGTTGCTGTTTTGGCCCGAAAGAAAAAGAGGCTCCTCTCCCCAGCTGTATTCCAGGCCAGCGCCGGGAGACGGCACCATCACGAACTGCATTATATTCTTGCTTAAATTCAGATAAGCCAGCTTGTTCGCATGAGGAAGAACCGGGAACCGAAGGAGCTTGTTCTCACTCAAATCCAGCCAGGTCAAGTTGAATTCCTCCTCGGAAGCAATGGATTGGAAGGTTTCGATGCTGTTCCGGCTAAGATCCAGAACTTGGAGCTGCTTGAGGTTAAAACCCGCAATGCAGGTGAGTGAGTTCATGGAGAGATTGAGCTTGGACAGATGTGGGAGGCTTTCAAAGGCTCCTTCTTCGATCTCCATGATCATATTGCTGTGCAAATTCACCTCGACCAAACCCGGGGAGCCCTGGAATGTGCCTTGGGATATTTCAATGATGCTGTTCTCTGCCAGAGAAAGATACTGAAGGAAGGGGGCTTCATGTAGGAGATGATCAGCCATCCCACTATACAGCCGGTTGCGAGACAAGTCTAGCGTCCTGACGCGGGCCAACAACCCGATCCGCTGGTTGCTCTGAGCCAACTGGTACAGATGGTTGTTGGCAAGATTGAGCTCTTCCAAGCTCCCCATGGCAGCGAAGATCCCAGGCTCCATGAAACCGATACGGTTGGAACTCAAGTCCAAGTGCTGGAGGGAGCTGTAATGGTGGAGGGAGCTCCCCATGACGTTTCGAAGCTTGTTTTCCGAAAGGTAAATTTTATGTACATTTGGGTCCAGCTGTGGAGGGATCTGCTGGAGATCTCTGTTTTGACAAAATGCATTCATTTCTCTCTGCAGGAAAGAAGAGAGAGGGAGAGTTTATTTATTTATTTATTTATTTATTTATTTATTGTTGGGGGTCTTTGTTGGGTCGGTGGTTGCAGATGATTTTTAGTTGCTTTAATGAGAGACCCCTCTTGTGTTACTATATAAAAAACTATTTATTTAACTAAAAGGGAAGGGTACATGGGAGGTTTCTAACTATAACTATTCTAACAGCCATCTTGCTAAGCCAGGAACATACTTCTCTTCTCTCAGAATACAAGGCACACACTAACTAGACTTCTACCAGAACATTCCAAGTGGTGTGATCTCAACAACCAATAGGCTTCGCTCTTCACATTAAATCTAGCCCATAATACTCTACATTCACATTAACCCTATAATGGCTGAAATGTAAATCTTGCTAAATATTCCAACATTTTTCCATTTGTATAAGGTAAGGTAAAGGTTCTCCCCGCACGTGTGCTAGTCATGTCTGACTCTAGGGGCGGTGCTCATCTCCGTAGTCAAGCCGAAGAGCCAGTGTTGTGCAAGTCCTTGGCCATGTGGCCGGCATGGCAGCAAGGAAACACTGCTTTACCTTCCCACTTTTTACGGTGGTACCTATTTATCTACTTGCATTTGTATACTTCGAACTTCTAGGTTGGCAGGAGCTGGGGTTATCAGCAGGAGCTTGCTCTGCTGCCCGGTACCCGGGATTCTAACCACCGAGCTGCCGACTTTGCAACCAATAGTTTTCGGAGCCTTAGTTCACTGAGCCACCACGCCCCTGGTTTTGCATTTGTATGCCGTGACCAATTTTCCCCAAAGGGAACTCTGGGCCATTTACATAAAGCACCATAATAAAGAACAACAACTAATAATAAAGATAAAAAAGACAATAATGCAAGACAAAGAGACAAACAGCTACATGGCAAGAGGCATAAAACACTAAACAAAACAGACAACAAGCACAACAAAGACGGTTACTTCATGTCCCTCTCATCGTGGTTTGCGGTCATGCTTAGGATCGGTACGAGAAAATGTTACTCCACGTCCATTGCGTGACGGTGGAATCTCATCTTGACCACGGCCCCTGAACTGGGATTTAAGCGTGATGAGCCATACCTCTCCCTGACCTCAGGAATTCTCTTATCTCAGTTCCTGTTTCGAGACAAGTGCCCATGTAGTAAGGCTCGTCACGCAACCTACGCATTCTATGCAAAGTTGCATTCTCCAGTACAATCCCAATGGCGGAAACAATGCATCGCAGAGAGATAAGTAGGCATAAAACCTCAAACTTTGCGGCTTAACACATGAAAGTCAAAGTTATGGACAATCGAAATATCGAAAAACGGAAGGTCGGACCAAAAAAAAAAAAGGGAAACGATGGCGGGGAAGTACAGATATTGTCATGAAACAAGACGTGAAGTAACAGTCATCAGGATACCATCAATCACACGTGTGGCTAAACGGAAACAGGGACAGAACCGGGACAAGACCACGTGATCGCGAACGACGTTATCACAAAACGAACGTAATCTCAGAACGAGGAAGGACATGAAGTAATCGCCAAACATACCTTAACAATTGCCAAAGGCATCCCCGAATAGACAAATTTTACTGCCTTTTTAAAGGATGCCAAGGATGGGGCCTGGCGTATCTCACTTGGCAATTTGTTCCAGGAGGCCGGGCCAGCCACAGAGAAGGTTGCAACATTTATGGCGCATAGAAACCCACGATTGAGTCCACCACTACCAGTGATCTAAGGCAAGGGCTTCCAACCACAGGTCCACTCCAGCTGTTCTTGAATATGGACACCTAGAAGCCTTCACCAGTAGCTGTGCTGGCCAGGATCTCTGTGAATTGTTGACAAAGAATGTCTAGAGGACCAATGTTGAGAACCACCAACCTAAACGGCAACGAAGCTGTCTGTAGTCACTGAATCAAGAAGGGGAAAGCGGAAGACAGCAGGGAAAGGGAAGACCAAACTGAATTGCATTAACTCAGTCTGGGAAACCACAGCCTTGGACTTGAATGGTGCTATTAGTAATAGGACATTTTGGAGATCACCCTAAGCTGGAGGTTGACTTGACAGCTCATACAAACCACACTGTATTACTGTATATAGTTACTACAATACATTGAATGACAAGGTGGAGGAATATGAACTAATGAGATGAGCCATATTTCTGCTGTCCAGGTATGGCTTCAAGGCTCCCGGTCTCCTTCCTTCAAATTCTTACTCTTTAATTCACCCCACAGTGCACAGCTCACACCAATGGGCTCAAGTTACAAGAATCCAGCTTTTGGAAGAATATCAGGAAAGAACTTCCTATTTGATCAGTATGGCAATGGAATCCATGACCTTGAGGGATAGTGGGAGCCCCGACACTGGAGGCATTCAAGATAAATTTGGACAATCCCCTAGCAGATATCATTTGACATGTCTTCTTGGGTGATAGATTTGGTGGCCTTGTATGTCCCTTCCAATTTCATTGTTCTATGACTCTATGACTTAGATTATTAGGATGTCCTTCCAATGGAGGAACACTTTCTGCATTTGTCCTACTGGAGAAATTCTCTCTATGAAGGGAGATACCTACACAGCTTAAAAAGCAGAGTTGCAAGAGAAAGGAGGAAGCACACACGCCTTTGGACAAGAGCTATTTGGAGTGACCTCCAAAATGTCCTCTCATGCTCAATGGCCATGGCTTCCTTTAGGGAGTGAATCCATCTAATATTTGGTCTTCCTCTTTTCCTGCTGCCTTCATCCCAGAGTGCGGGGAATGTAAACGTGAGCTCAAGCTACGGGGGGGGGGGGCGGATATCATTAACAGTTAAAGCAGTACAACAGTGGAACCCATGACCTCAGGAAGTGGAGGCACTGAAGAGAAAAACTGGACAACCCTCTTGTCAGATATCTGCTTTGACTTGGATTCCTGTCTTGAACCAGGGGTTGGACACGATGCCTCAAGAGACCCCTTCCCACTCCGTGATTCGATGATTTCGTGAACAAAATTCAGGAAATATGAAACTCTAATGGAGAATGGTTCCAAACTGATAATCAGACAATACTGATAGAGAACAGCATGAGTTGCTAGTAGAGGTGGGCACGAAACAGAAAACCGATGGTTCGGGTTCTTTTTCGGGCCCACCCTTCATTCGGTTTGCTTTGGGTTCGTACGAATAAAAAAATTGTACGAACCCGAACCGAGCCGAACCGGTTCGGGTCTGATTTACCAGGTGGCGGCGGCGGCAGCAGGGGCCAGTGCCTCAGGTTTTTCTGGTTGTTTGTTTGTTTTTGAGCATTGACTGTGCACTCCTGGGGCTGGGTCGGCACTTGTTTTTGTTTGTTTGTTTGTTTGTTTGTTTGTTTGTTTTAAAGTGGGGCCAGCACCTCTATGGGCCTACCTTCTCCTGCCGAGTTCCAGGACCAGGAGGACTGCAGCAAGGACAAGGTAGGAGGGGAGGTAACGAAAAACGAAGCGAACGAGTTTTGTTTCATTTTTCTTTGATGGGTTGGTTTGTTATTCGTTTTGTTAGCTAACGAAAATGAATAATGAATAATGAAACAAATTAAAAGTTTGTTTCGTGCCATCTCTAGTTGTTAGCGTAATGATCCCTCCTCCTCCTTGGACCCTCTCTGCTTGGCATTCTTTTCTTGCTTCTTGCAGGGATCACGAGAGGTACTTATGAGCCCCCACAGCCCATAATAGTTTCTAAATACAGACTGCAGTGATTTCCTTGATGGGAGGGGAGGTCCTTTTCCTCCTCTCTTTTTTCCTTCTCAGCTTTCTTTGAACTTCTTCCAAGCTGGTCCAGAAGACCTCTATTCCTGGGGTGGAGGGAGTCTGCTGTTACAAAACAAACACGGCTCCTTTTTCATGCTGGCTCTCCGTGGCCTCAGTCTATTAAGGGTATTCCCATATGGAGTGAGTAAGAATGCAAAATGAAAACAGGATGCATGGTATTCACATGGAGTGCTGCTCTCCCAAGAGCGGCCAAGAGGAAAACAGCTAGGCAGCCATGTAGTCACCCGGAGACCTCCAACCGATCCCATCGTCCTTTGGGTCGCTCGTGTCCTTTATTTGGACTTTCTTTCTTCTACTCTCTCCTGAGGGGTGGTAGATTTTTGTGAGGGGAAAAGAAAGGAAAGCTAGCCAAGAAAGAAAGAAAGAAAGAAAGAAAGAAAGAAAGAAAGAAAGAAAGAAAGAAAGAAAGAAAGAAAGAAAGAAAGAAAGAAAGGAGGATGGAGGGATGGAGTGGATGGAGTGGTTCTAAATACAGTATTTCTTTCTGGACTACAACTACCAAAATCCCCCGTGAGGTCTAACTAAGGATACATTTAGGAGAAACACTCAGAAATAGAGCATTTCACGGTATACTGTATTCCTCTCAGATCTAGGCTTGTTTTGCTGCTTTACCAACACAAAGTGTTTCAACCACAACTTACTGGACATATTTATGGAACTCTGAAACATTAAAGCCATTACTTGCTGTCCACTGAAATTTACAGTCTAAGTAAAATTATAAATAAACAGTATACTGAAGGAGAGGTTTGCACACGGTTGCACCTGAGGCAGTAGAATCTACAAAGAGTAACACTTCTCCTGCCTCCTCTGTTACGTATGCTTCACTCATCAAGATGGCAATT
>JAHTLZ010000007.1:49126286-49137360 GCA_023846285.1 Phrynocephalus versicolor | reverse complement strand
AGAAAGAAAGAAAGAAAGAAAGAAAGAAAGAAAGAAAGAAAGAAAGAAAGAAAGAAAGAAAGAAAGAAAGAAAGAAAGAAAGAAAGAAAGAACCAGCAGACCTAACAGAATAACTTGAAATCAAAGGGCACCAGAATTTTAAAAGGAAGGCATTAAAATATTATGAATGCACATTTCTTTATTTCACCACTATTTGTTCATGTGTGAAAGAGAAAGAAAATGCATATTTGCTCAGTTTGTTGCTTTTACATACTAGAAGAGATGTGTGTTTTTCTCATTGGCTACCTTCTATGTATAAGATAACCCTAACATTTTAGTCTAACAATTCTAATTAAAAATATAGTCTTATACATGGAAAAATGCAGTATATTATTAAGTTTTAGATGATTTTTGATTTTTTTAAAAAATATCCATTGTTTTACTGTGTTTTATTGAAAGTCTGGGGACCCATCTCCAGGGAGGTGGGAGGTAACAAATGTAATGAAATGAAATATGACATTAAGATCCAAAATATATGAGGTGACCTCTTTTTAAATGTGCTCACACCACTTCTTTCCACACTCTTCTCAAGAGGGCTGTAGTCCATGCTTCTGAGAATGTGACTTATAACCGCAAGAAACCTCATATGGAGATAATCTTGCAGGCCTTAAACGGTGCTAATAGGAGTCTTAGGTTGTGGTTGTCATGCCGCAGCTGTCCCTTGGAAAACTCCATGTGGTTTTTGTCAGATCTTACATCTGATTGTGAGCAAGGTGTAGTTTAGTTGTTCATCTGCTACACATGATTTATCACAGGAAACTAGAGATGGGCACGAAACGAGCGATTTTCGTTTTTGTTTTTTCGTTTCATTACGTAACGAAATGAAAAACGATTTTTTGCCTCCAAATGAAACGAAACGAGCAGAAACACCAGAAATTTTGTTGTTCGTTTCGTTTTCATTACGGGCAGTACATTGAATTGTAGAGATGGGAACGAAACGCACAATTTTTTGTTTTTGTTTTCATTTTTCGTTTCATTACATAATGAAACGAAAAACGAATGTTTTGCAAAAATTTGCAAAAAACCAAAAACGAACCGAAACGGACCCCCTAAACGACAAAAGACAAACGAAACACCATTTTTTTGAGTCGTGCCCATCTCTACAGGAAACACTTGGGCAGGGTGTTTTTAAATGGACCCGTTAGCATCAGCAGGAAGAAATGAACATAAATGATTGCAGGGACAGCTAAGAAAGCAGAACCTTTCCCTGTTAAAGGGAGCAGAGAGTTTTCCTATGCTGTTGTGGAATAGAGGCAGTTCAAGGGATGCTTTTTATGGATCAAAAAATGGTCCAAACTCTTACCATTTCACAGGGCAGCATTTCCATCGGCCGGTAGGTAGCAAAGCCTCCGCTCAGCACCGCCAGGAGAAGGACATAGTGGAATTTCATGGCTCTGCAGAATTAAAATAGAGTGGTATAAAGGAATTAATTCATTCCAAATGAAATTATGTTAAGCAAAATTTCCTTTATACAAATTTCCCATTTGAATGTATTGCAAACAGAGTAATCTCGAATCGCGACCATTTTTATGTTGTACGGATTCGCCCCATAGACGATTCTGTTAAGCAAATTTCCCCTATCTCCGGAATTTTTTATGTTGTACAGATTTTGTGTTATACAAACTGTTTGTTATACAAGGGTCCACTGTAAAAGGAAAAGAGATGAGGAAGAAAGCCAGTCCATCAACTGGAAGTGCGTGCCTTCAGTAGCTGAGGGCAAAACCTGACTGGTGTTGGCATAAGGTTTGCCTAAATGGATAGTGGTCAACTAACAATGGATTAGGACCTAGATACCTGAAGGACCGCCTCCTTCCATATGAATCTACCTGGCAATTAAGATCAAGCCAGGGGGCCCTCTTGAAAGAGCCATCCCTCAAGGAGGTAAGAGGGATGGCTTGCAGACAGAGAGCCTTCTCGGCAGCTGCCCCCAAGTTATGGAATGCCCTTCCAAGTGAGATCCGCCTGGCGCCAACGCTGATGACATTTCGGCGCCAGGTAAAAACCTTCCTGTTCCAGAAATTTTTTAATTGATAAAATTTAGATTGTGGGTCTTCTGATGGCAATTTTAGTGTAATGATTTTAGTATAAGGTTTTTATTATTGTTTTAATTATTTATTGTGGTTTGATGTTTTTAACTGTTTTAATTCTTTGGTTGGAAGCCGCCCAGAGACCTTTGGGTAGTGGGCGGCATATAAGTTGTAAAAATAAATAAATAAAATAAATAAATAACAGACAACATGCTAGGATGGTCTTGGACCTGGTCCTGGACCCAACCAATGGTTCCCAACCATGGGACACTCCACCCCAATGTTCTTAGACTACAACTCCCAGAAGCCTTTGCCAGCACAGCTAGTAGTGAAGGCACCAGGTGCAGTCCAAGGAAGCCCCTGGGGACCCAAAGTTGCCACCCACTGATGTAAGCAGACAGGGGAAATATGCTCCATAATTAGACTTGGAAAGCTATGCAACCCTTATGTGAACGCTAGCAGGATTCCGGCTATTGATAGTATAAGAAACAAAGGATCAAAATGGGCCAGGATCAGCTATGATTCCAATAAATGTCTACTTTTGGAACACAGCCTCGGTTCATGCAGAATTGATCTAAAAACCACAGGTGGAAGACAACAGAGACACAGATAGCCTGTGTGTTTGTGTGTTTCCTCTTGTCCTTTCTAGATCTACTGTACATGTGGATTGGTATTCCTTAGGCATCCTTCCTCCTTCTGTCTCTGAGGTCACGTTCTCGTTTTTTATTTCTCCTCCATTTTGTTTAGCATTTAGGGTGGTGGGTCTTCCAGAGTTTTGCCATTTCAAATTGACTGCGCCCTATTGGCAATTGCCTGTGATCTCACCAACTCCTAAACCAGCTTTTGTGACTAAGCATGGAAGTTGCTTCAGGTTACTGGAGAGTAAGAACAGACAAACGAAATATTTTTTCACCCAGCGCGTTGTTAGTCTGTGGAACTCCCTGTCACAGGATGTGGTGAAGGCATCTGGCCTGGATGGCTTCAAAAGGGGATTGGACAGATTCCTGGAGGAAAAGTCCATCCCAGGTTACAAACCATGATGGAGATGTGTAATCTCCAGGCTTAAAACTAGGGTATTTCAAGGGCCAGATGCAGGGGAGTGGTATCAGGAGACAGATATCTAGTCTCATGCGCTCCCAAACGCATCTGGTGGGGCCACTGTGAGATACAGGAAGCTGGACTAGATGGGCCCTTGGCCTGATCCAGCAGGGCTCTTTTTATGTTCTTATGTAAATCAAAAAAGGCCAAGCTCTAAATCTCTAACCTACAGACAACTTCTGAATGCTGATTTCTCCTTGAAGTCACTAGAAAAATTAGTATCAGAAGGTTACAAGTTAGACTGGTGGAAGTACCAACAAATATACTCACACTTCAAAAATCTCTCTAAAGAGGGGGGATTTATGACTAATGACACTCCACTTGACAAAATACTATCTTCTGGCGATTCAAAGCTTCTCAGTAAATTCTATAGTATTTTGTTAAATGAAAAAATGATCGATACGTTGGTCAAAGATACTATGATAAGATGGGCAGAAAAGTTTGGTTATTCTATTCATCTAAACAAATGGGACTCTTTGTGGAATACAGTTGAACTCTTTAAATCTATAGCCTTTAAGGAAAATTGTTACAAGATGTTTTATAGATGGCATTCCCCCCCCCCCACCATTTATCTAAGATGTATAATTGCTCACCTAAATGTTGGAAATGTAAATATGACTGTGGTACCTTTTACCATATGTGGTGGACATGTAAAGAGGCAAAGGCATATTGGAAAATGGTAAAACTATTTTTAGAAAGATCTCTGAAAATTAAGATAGAGCTTAGACCAGAACTATTCTTATTAAATATAGTAGATATAAATATTTCTTATGATCAGAGATATGTACTCCACCATGTAATTGTTGCTGCAAGGATACTGTATGCGAAATTCTGGAAACAACCAAACGCGCCAACAGAGAAGAATCTTCACGAAAAGATAAGAGAATGTATCAAAATCGACAAACTCTCCGGTTTTTTAAAGGGAGACTACGATGAGATTTCCAAGAAAAGATGGCAAGAAGTAACAAACTTATTAGTATTGTGATATTATTTGGTGATTTGTTAATATGTTAAACCGTTATTTTTGGCTTGATATACTTAATATAATTTTATAGTGTATTCCCTCCCCCTCCCCCACACCCTCCCTCTTTCGTCCCCCCCCAAAAAAACCCAATAAAATTACTTAAATACAAAAAAAAAAGGTGTCCCTTTTCCATTCCTTTGGCTAGAGGAATGAACAGACCAAGGAGGCCAGAATTACTGGGTCCAACTGCTCAACCGCTCAGCTCCTATGCCAGATAAAAGTGCTGCTCTTAGATAAGAAATCTAACGGTTGGGGCCTTACTTCTTTACTACCAGTAGGATATCCTCTCTTTGAAGGTTATGTTCTTCAGGGATACCTGAAAACAGAGCTCTCTAAATCCAAGGGTCTAGAAGAGAGCTCTGATGGACTCTAAGGGTGCCATTATTTGAATTGTTTTATATATAGTGGTACCTCGGATAATGAATTTAATTCGTTCTCTGAGACAATTTGTTATCTGAGACAATTTGTTATCCGAAATGCTGTTTCCCATAGGAATGAATGGGAAACCAATTAATCCGTTCCGGAGCCTAGGAAAATGACACAGACACCTGTTTTTTTGTTCAAAACTCTTTATAAAGTGCACTTTAAAGGTACAGATGCAATGCAGTCCGGGATAACTCTTTTTTACATATGCATGCTGAAAATTTGTTATCAGAGGCAGCCCATAGAGAAAATTTGTTATCCGAGGCAGCCCATAGGGAAAATTCATTATCCGAGGCAGTCCTTAGAGAAAATTCGTTATCCAAGGCAGACCTATACCTAGAAATTGTGATTCGTTATTCAAGGCAGCCCAAAATGAAAATTCATTATCTGAGGCAGCCCTATACCTGGAAATTGCAATTCGTTATCTGAAAAATTCGTTATCGGGGCATTCGTTATCTGAGGTATTACTGTATTTTCATTCACACCAATCATGGGTAACATCAGTTCATTTGGCCAGCCAATAAGGGTCCCCACCCCCACCCCGCCTTGCTGGTAAGGCCTTTTAAAAATGATCCAACCTTGGTGTCGCTTCAATCCTTATTGTTTTGTTGCTTGTGAATATTCCTATCAATTTATTTATTTTGTAAACAGGTTGTAATTTGGGGGCACCATGGAAACTGAATGGCCAAGCTGTTTGTTCCTTATCTTTAAAAAATGCTTAGCAATATTTATTTATTTATTTATTTATTTATTTGTTAGGCTTGTATACCGCCCGTCTTCCCGGAGGAACTCCGGGCGGTTCACAACAAGGAAATATAAACAAAACCAAAACAGTTAAATATAACAGTTTAAAAACATTTAAACAAACAAAAAAGAAACCAAAACAAATGGCAGATGGCGGGGAAGAAGGGAAAAAAATAAATTAAATTTAGTCACCAAACGCCTCTTGGAAAAACAAGGTTTTTAATGCTTTCCTAAAGGCTGACAGGGACTCTGCAAGGCGCACTTCGCTGGGGAGGTGGTTCCACAGGGCAGGGCCAGCCACAGAGAAGGCTCGGGTTACTTTTTCCTTTATATTTTTTTCTTCACAATAGTTTTACTGATATATCACTCAGCCAACGTTTTGCATTTTGTAAAGATCATCCCTGCTTTTATGGGCTTATAGTTAATTCCACCTTCAGCTTTCCAACAACGATTCAAGATATATTTAACACTGCCCTACATTTATCTAGTGACACATCCTACCAGGCAGCACATCGACTAATAGTTGAAAATGCCAAGAAAATGACATGTATACAGTATTTGGCGACTTCAGCGGGTACAAGATGCAGCAGCCATACTGGTGGTTGGTGCAGGCAGATATGACTGCGTCACCCCAGTTTTGGATCGCTTGCATTGGCTGCTCGTTGTATCCCAAATAAGGTTCAAGTTATTGGTTTTGGTGTACAAAACCCTCCACGGCTTGGGACCTGAATGCCTGCCAGAGCAGATCTCCCAGAGGTCAACTGAGGCCCGACCCACCAGAATGTCGCAGGCGCTCTCACTTCAGGTGGCTACTCCCAGGGAGGCTCGGAAATCGGTAACCCAAAACCGAGCCTTCTCTGTGGCTGGCCCCTCGTTCTGGAACCATCTCCCGAGTGAGCTGCGCCTTGCACAGTTCCTGCCTGCCTTCAAAAAAGCATTAAAGACCTTGCTTTTCCAAGAGGCATTTGGTGACCTTTAGTGTGTGTATGTGTTTCCTTCTTCTTCTTCTTCTTCTTCTTCTTCTTCTTCTTTGCTTTGATTTGTTCTGCTTTGTGAACTATTGCTGCCATCTTTGCCGATTATTCTTATTACTTTTATTTTTATTGTTTGTAACATTATTATTCTGACCTTTTTTTACTATTCCAGTGTTTGATTGGTGTAAACCGCCCGGCGTTCCATCGGAAGACGGGTGGTATATAAATGAATGAATGAATGAATGAATGAATGAATGAATGAATGAATGAATGAAAGTGATTATATCTACAAATATACAGTGGTACCTTGTATAAAGGAATACATTTTGAAGTTATGTTAAGCAAATTTTCCTTTATACAAATTTTCCATAGGAATGTATTGAAAACAGAGTAATCCCTAATCGCAACCATTTTTCTGTTGTACGGATTCACCCCATAGACCAGTGATGGCGAACCTATGGCACGGGTGCCAAAGGTGGCCCTCGGAGCCCTTTCTGTGGGCACCCAACATCGCCCCTTCACAGCCACCTGTATACAGGTTAAATTACTGTATTGGCACTTTGCAAAAAAAATTAGTGGGTTTTGAATTGCAGTTTGGGCACTCGGTCTCTAAAAGGTTCGCCATCACTGCCATAGACTATTCTGTTAAGCAAATTTCCCCTATCTCTGGGTTTCACAGAATCCCGTTTCAGGCTGCAAAGGATTTTTTTAACTGGACCCTATTGCCAATCACCAGTGACCTCACCAACTCCTAGTTTTATATCCACGCACGATCTCTCCCAGAAACTCCCAACTCGTATGGCCAGAAGCTGGTTTCCAAGACTAAAAAAGGAGCGGAAAGCAGCACCCCTGGTGAGCTGGTTATACTGGTGAGGAATGGTTGTCGGCTTGACTCAGCAGAGATTTGCTGTGTGTGGATGTTTACTTTAGAGTTTCTTTATCTCTTAACTACTTTTCCGAAGATCTTTTTTTCAAAGGAGCCCAGCGGCAGATACCAAGAAGCCTCAAAGGGTGCGTGACTGACCTTATGCATATAAACTGCAGACAGAAGATTTAAAAAAGCTAGCAGGCTGATGCTACCAATTCAGGGGCCTGCTCCCGGCCCACAAGATTTCACGTGCGTTCCCAAGCCCCTGTCTCACTATTTTCTCTGGCCAAACTGATCTTGTAGGTTTTTGTTTTCTTGACATCTTCCAGGTCCTGGAGAACACTGGACTGTGGAGCGAGAAGATGGCATGGCGCTCTAAGAAACAAAAACCAACCCACAACGCAAAAAGGAAAGTGACCTTTGAGCTAGAAGTAGGAGTAAATAGCAAGGTAGCCGAATTTGCCTGTGACACTTGATTATATAGGGTAGTAAAAACTGAGACGGACTGTGAGGAGCTCCAGAAGGATCTCTTGACACGGGGGGGGGGGGCAAACTAGTGGCAAACGAGCTTCAACATTAGTAAGTGCAGAGTGATGCACATTGGGACAAAAAACAAACAAACACCAATTCCATTTATAAACTGATGGACTCTGAACTCTCTGCCACAAACCAGGAAAGGGACCCTGGTGTCCTGGTGGGCAGCTCAATGAAGGTGTCAGCCCAGTGTGCTGCAGCAGTGAAAAAGCAAACTCAGTGCTAGGCATCATTAGGAAGGGTATAGAAAATAAGTCAGCAAGTGTCATTTTGCCTCTTTATAAATCTATGGTGAGGCCCCATCTGGAGTACTGTGTACAGTTCTGTCCCCATAGCTCCAGAAGGATATTATGGAAATGGAAAAAGTGCAGAGGAGGGCAACCAGAATGATTCGGGGACTGGAACACCTCCCTTACCATCTGAGTCTGCAATGGCTGGGCCACTTCACTCTTGAACGACGGCGCCTAAGAGGTGACCTGATTGAAGTTTATAAAATCCTACACAGTGTGGATAAAGTAGATAAGGAAAAACTGTTTCCCCTGTCGCACAACACTAGAACTAGGGGGCACTTCATGAAACTTTTGGGTGTTAGATCTCAAACATATAAGAGAAAGTCCTTTTCCACCCAGAGGATCACTAGTCTCTGGAACTCCCTGCCAGACAGTTGTCAGCCTTGAAAGCTTTAAGAAAGGATTGGACAAGTTCATAGAGAACAAGGGTATCAATGGCTATCATGATGGATGCCTAAGGACAACCTCCGGGTTGGAGAGATAGGCAGGATATCTCTCAATACCATTTGCAGGGGATCATAAGCAGGTGAAGACATTTGCTTGGGAATACCCTGAAGCAAATGGTGAGCCACTGTGTGAGACAGAATGCTGGACTGGGTGGACTGTGGCCTGTTCCAGCAAGGCTGTTCTTACGTTCTTATGTATAAACTGGATTGTTTCTGGTGCTGTTTTTCCTTCTTTTCCTTCCTTTTTAAAAGGTGTTTGAAATAAGGTTTCAGATCTGTTTTTATGGTATCGTTGTGGTCTCTGCTCTCACATGAGTTTATTCTTGTTACTGTTGACCTTTTTGAGGGCCAAGTTTTGGGTTTGGGTTTTTGGTGGAAAAGTAAGAACATAAGAACATAAGAAGAGCCATGCTGGATCAGGCCAAAGGCCCATCTAGTCCAGCTTCCTGTATCTCACAGTGGCCCCACCATATGCGTTTGGGAGCGCATGAGACTAGATATGTCTCCTGATACCACTCCCCTGCATCTGGCCCTTGAGGTACCCCGGTTTTAAGCCTAGAGATGACACATCTCCATCATGGTTGGTAACCTGTAATGGACTTTTCCTCCAGGAATCTGTCCAATCCCCTTTTGAAGGCATCCAGGCCAGATGCCATCACCACATCCTGTGGCAGGGAGTTCCATAGACTAACAACGCGCTGGGTGAAACAATATTTAGGATTATCGTTGTTTAATCAATCATTTGGTCAATCAATCAATCAATCATTCAATCCCTATCATTATTTCTGTATGGAATGCATTTTCCTGAACAGGACCACACAAAACAAGAGACCATTTTTGCATAAAACATGGAAGTGCTGATTCATCTATAGACATGTAGATTCAGAAACAATTTATGTAGCTTTAGATACAGGCGTATCCCACCATCTTGCTCTAATAGCTAGCCTTTGATTAGGAATTCCTTAACTCCTGAAAACACCTGAGTGCACAGCAGGATACTTCCTCACCTCCCATTATTTGTAAATTAGCTTGTCACCTCTGGCCATTGCTTTTCAGGAATTAAGCACAGGTTTCCTCTGAAGTCTGATTTCTCCAACAAGGAAAACAGCCAGAATCAAGGTGCTTAATGGACGGACATCCCAGTCTGTTTCTGTTTTAATGGATTGGGGTGTTTGGGTTTTTTTTTTTTTTTGGCTTTTATTGCACCTAATTTTTTGCACTTTCATTGCACTTTATTTTTTGTTTGTTTGTCTGTTTGATTTTAGGCCGTCTTGCTCCTGTTTGATGCTCAGAGATATATTGTTTTATGACTTATTGCATTTTTTATTATGGGATTGTTTATTTATTGTGTATCTTGATTGATATCTGTTCAATCTTGTAAACCGCCCAGAGTAGCCATGCAGCTAGATGGAGCGGTATATAAATTAAATAAATAAATAAATAAATACCCAGTGGGTTTCTACACACCAAAGTTTACACACCGTCAGCCTCATGGCTCCATAGGGCCTAGAACTATGATCTGCCAAGTTGCAGCATGACCCCAAGCTACACTTGAGAAGGCAACAGATAGAGAAGGCAAGACACACTTGAAGAGGTATCAGTGCTTGGGAGAAGTCAGCAAAAGAGGAGGACGAAATATGAGGTGTCTTGACTCAATCAAGGAAGCCCCGGCTTTGAATTCACAAGACCTGGGCTGTTAATACGAGGTTCTTTTGGAAGTCAGTAATTCCTAAGAGCACCACAGAATGACCGCAAAGTAACTGGCCATTTTTGAGGGAACAAGCACCATTTACAGCCTCCATCTGCTCTGTCTGCAGAAAGGCAAATCCTAAACATAACAAATAATAAATAAACGCAAGAGTAATGCACCAGCTTCACTGCTTCAGCACATAAATGTGTCAAAACAAGGATGCACTGCGGGGAACATCGCCAGGATTGTAGCAAAAGCCCATAGCTCCTAATTCCATCTTCTAAACAGGAAATAGTTGTGGTAACCCACAGGACAACAAAACACAGGATGACTCGGTCACAAATTGGAGAAAAGTGTACCTCTTGATGGCCTGATATCAGTAAGCCGCTGAGAGAGGCACAGGCATACCTGTGAGATGATAAGAATCATGGAATTGCAAAGGGACCCTGTGGACCACAAAGTCCAGCCCCCTCTCATGGAGGCCCAGCAGGGATTCAAACTCCGAACCTTTGGCTCCAGAACCAGATGCCTAAACCACTGAGCTACCCAGCAGTTCAATGGTGGTACTGTTGTGTCATTATACATAAGTTTGTTCCCTCGTTTTGGCCCAAACAGAATGTGAACTTCGGGGATTTAGGTGGTTTGTGCGTTAATTTTGTGTGTGTGTGTGTGTGTGTGTGTGTGTGAGAGAGAGAGAGAGAGAGAGAGAGAGAGAGAGAGAGAGAGAGAGAATGAGAACATATGGTTTGGTGTATAAATAGAAAACCTATGAAGTCCTTTTGATATGTACAGCAACCAAAGAATTTGTCAATTTTCAGGGTCTTTCATAAATTATCTGCCTTTCAGTTCTTGGATTCCCCATTTATAGATAGATAGATAGATAGATAGATAGATAGATAGATAGATAGATAGATAGA
>JAHTLZ010000007.1:49086160-49113255 GCA_023846285.1 Phrynocephalus versicolor | reverse complement strand
GAGACGATGGGATGGCTGTGCAAGCCAAAGGAGCACATCGCAGCTGATCCCAGCCCGTCGGAGTTAAAACTCCTCGTAGTTCTTGGCACAACTCGGACCACCCAGTCTCCTGTGTTTGAGGCTGGGAGAAATCTGATCAATGAAGCATGCAGATAAGCTGTGTTTATTTGACTCTTATCTCAAAGCTGAGTGGTAACCTCCCTCTTTTCCATAAATCCTCGACAAAACTAGACCCATACGCTATTTCCATAGTTCTGTGCAGAGATATATGGCATGCAGGTCGGAGGCTGGAGCCATTCTTTCTTGGGGGTTTGCAGTTTCCAGTATCCCCCCCCCTCGCGTCCATCTTGCCAACTGGGGTCGTATCACGAGGGGGGTCATGGGAGTTGCAGTCCAAAAAGCAACCTTCATTTGTGGTTGAAGCAGATAAATTTAAAGAATCACCCTGTTATTTGGAAATACACAATGGTCTCAAACTACAGGAAAAGAGATTCAATGTAAACATTAGGAAGAATTTCGTGACAGTTAGAGCTGTTTGGCAGTGGCATCTGCTGCCACAAAGGAAGGTGGTGGAGTCTCCTTCCTTGGAGGTTTTTAAGCAGAGGCTGGATGGCCATCTGTCGGAAATACTGTGATGGGGGTTCCTGCATGGCATGGGGTTGGACTAGATGGCCCTTGAGGTCTCTTCCAACTCTATGAATCTCTGATTCTATGAAAAGGGATTCCATTTGAACATTAGGAAGAACTTCATGATGATTAGAGCTGTTCGGCAGTGGCATCTGCTGCCACAAAGGAGGGTGATGGAGTCTCCTTCCTTGGAGGTTTTTAAGCAGAGGCTGGATGGCCATCTGTCCGTAGTCCTGTGATGGGGGCTCCTGCATGGCAGGGGTGGTGGTGGACTGGATGGCTCTTGAGGTCTCTCCCAATGTTATGATTCTATGATTCTATGAATAATGTTGAGCTGCAACCAAAACAGTCTTAAAGGTTCTTTGGCCATTGGCTTCCTCTCTCTCTGCCCTTCTTTTCTCAGGCGGTTGATTAATGTATGACTGAAATATAATTTCTTGATCCTTACTCAAATATGTCAGCGCTTCTTCCTCGTTCATCTCCTTAGCCCAACAAAGGCTCACCATCCTGTAATAAATCCGTGTTTCACAAGCATCTATCTTTTTTTAAATATCAGCTGATATCAAAGTCCATGATTCCATACGGTAGAACGGTTGCAGAGTTTTCAGTATTTGTTTCCCTTCCTTTTAGCTGCACAGCAGAAGCGTAGGGATGCACAGAGCAAAATAGCCCCAAGTTCCTTTTCTCATTAACTGGCATTTACAGTCTCACTCACTCTGAGACATTATTAGGAAGAAGAATATGTTTTTTTCACTTACAGATCAACAACCAGCTGACAAATGTTGACTGCATTCAAGAGACTTTGGCAGACCCTAGAGAGGGAAAGAGACACTCAGTGGAGAGGTGGGTCTGCCTTTGAATTCTGAGGCAGGAAGGAACAATTGGTCAGTGCTGGCCAGATTGACAGTTCTCCTCATCCAGAAAGGTCCCTGCCAGCCAAACCTGCTAAAGGCAGCAAGCGAGGTTGCAAAAACTCCAACAGGAACCAAGAAGCAATGCCACTTTATATTCACTCTCAAACCCAATTCTAAGTGTCCATTCCAAACCACATTTTTATCTTATGGAAATTAATCTAGCCCGTTTTTAAAAATAGACGATAAATAGAACATGGTAATGATGAAGAGAGAGGGAGCCTGTTTGTCATTTAAGCAACAGCTGACACAACCTGTGTTGGCAACATTGAGCGGTTCGTTCACGACATTCTCTTGCAAGCCAGGGTGATGACTTTTCCCAGAAATCAGTTTCTCCGCAAGATCAGAGACTCTGCAGACAACACTGGACCCTGCCTTGCTGGCTTGAGGTCTTCTCCATGGTCTTAGGAATGTGTATTTGTCTTTCTTCCTCTCCCTTTCTCTCCTCCTTTCCTCCGTGGCTGTTTTCCAGACAAGCCGGGTCAGTGACTGGGGCCTCTAAGCTCTTCTTCTGCAATATCCATCAAGATTCAGTAAAAGCTTAGAATTTCAGCTGGTGTTTCGGTGCCAAAAATGTTGGGGGGCGGGCAAACGGACCCCATCCAGGCCTCTCTCACATGGAGGACATCCAATTCACCCCCCCAACCCTGTTTTCCTCAACTGTTCAGGTCCGGCCTTCTTGTTGGCTGCTCTTCTTGGCAACATCCTGAATGATTTTAAGGCTCTAAAACAGGGGTGCCCAAACTTTTTGTAAGGAGGGCCAGATTTGGTGGCTGAGAATGTGTCAGGGGCCGGTTGCTCCCCAACCCTGCCACCCGACTGCAAGCCCCACCCACTTTCTTTAAAAAAACATGGGATGAAGGAGGGGGAGGGAGGGGCGGGCCAGCCAGCTGCGGGCCATTCAGAATGGCCTGACGGGCCGGATTTGGCCCCCCGGGCCAGACTTTGGGCAGGCCTCCTCTAAAAACTGCCCGGGTGGGGTGGGGACCATGTTTCCAAGTTTCAAAACCAAGTCATGGTACCGTGGGCTAGACTTTTCCCAGCCAAGGGCGCTACAGATGTGTCAGACTCTATGTCCCATCATCCTTCACCACACCAGGCTGTACTTGATGCTGATGCTGATGTTGGAATTTGTTGAATGACATGCCCAGGTCTAAGAAGGAAGTACATATTGTGGATACCTGGGCGGGGGGGGGGAGTATATAGAGAATCGTTGAATCATGATGTTGGCAAGGGCCTACTAAGCCATCCAGTCCAACCTCCTGCTCAAGATAGGAATGCAAATCATAGGATATCTGCCAGGTGGTTATCCAAAATTCTCTTGCATGCCTCCAGTATTGGAGCACTCACAACCTCTTGAGATATCTGGTTTCGTTGTCGTACCGCTCTAACAGTTAGGAAGTTTTTCCTGATACCAAAATCCGTAAGTTGCGCCCATTGTTGCTTGCCCTGCACTCTGGGGTTGATCGAGGACAGATTCTGCCCCCCCCCCCCGTATGACTACCTTTTCAAGTACTATATTTGAAAAATGCTCTCCTATCTCCCCTCTGTCTTCTTTTCTCAGGGCTAAACTTGCCCAGTTCTTTCAGTCTTCCCTGACAAGTCTTGGTTTCCAGTCCCCTGATCATCCTTGTCGCCCTCCTCTGAACTGGTTCCAATTCATTAGCATCCTTCTTGAAGTGTGGCGTCCAGAACTGGACACAGAACTCAAGAAGAGCCCAGATAGAAGCACTCACCAGTGCCAAATAGAAGGGAACTAGTACTGCTGAGAAGTTCACCCTAAGTCAAAACTGAATTGATGTCACATGGTTTTTGGTTATCAGTGGCTCTCAACCTGGGGGTCGGGACCCCTTTGGGGGTCGAACGACCATTTCACAGGGGTCACCATGAGCCAGTGAAGAAAAATGCACAAATGGCTTGGGTCCAGAGGAGGGGGAGGAGGGGGGGGGAAGAGTGAGTCACAGCTTGATAGGTTGTGGGGGGATGTCAGTCAATGGCACCAGAGGCTGTGATTGGCTGAGGGTGCTTGTAGAGGGAAGTTCTCTATGGCACCTGCAGCATAGTGGCCTGCCAAAGGGGGGCTTGTGGCCTCTTCCAAGCAGGGCAAGGGGTCATCACCACATGAGGAACTGTGTTTAAGGGTTGTGGCATTAGGAAGGTTGAGAAACACTGGGTTATAATATGTTGTGATTTTGCACCGGTTGTCTCATTTATTTTCTCCCCAAGGCTGTAAGTCTACCACAACCTCAGGGGCTTATTTTGAATGGGTCAATACTATCCAAGGACAGAATGAACCCATGTCTTTACTGAACTGCTAACTTGAACCAAGGCTAATTCATTTCTCATCTTCACATTAAAAGGCAAGCTATCTCGTCACAGTTCTCCTGCATCTCTCCTGGTTTTCACTTGAATCAAAGAGAACCTTTCAGAGAACGATCCCGCTCTATAAAATGCCCCCCATGTATAAGACGGCCTCTACTTTTTCACAGTTCCACAACCGCATGGTTCTGTCCTCGGCTTACTTTTGTGTATACATCAGCTCTCAATTTTTAGTGTAACAATTTTAGACAAAAAAGAGAGTCTTATACATGGAAAAATACGGCCATCATTCAGCTTGAAGCACTGCATCCTGAGTGGGCACACCAGATTCCATTTGGGTTCCTCAGCGTTTGAAGGAAGCATCATACTGGGAAACGACAAAGTCAGCAACGAACAGCGAAAGATAGATGCTGATGGTCTCCATTTTGCTCACTAAATACCGCAACACCAAACCAAAACCAAAAGCTTTGTTTTCCATTCAACGTCAGACAAGGCGGGAAGAACGTCGTTGTTACCTGAATGCAGACCCATTCGTATCCTGATGGGCACCCCGGGGAGGTGCTTCACTCGGAATGACCCCACGGAGCTGAGGATGTCCAGGGACATGTTGGCCATCTCGGCGGCATGTCTTGAGCCGTTGCGCTTGGGAAGCCCCGAAACCACCATATAGGCATCCCCGATGGTTTCAACCTGGAGAGCAAGGATAAAATTCCTCTGAAGGGGAGCTGGAGATGGGAAGAGATGAAACTTAGCACACAGAATGACCTTTTAGGCCAGATGGGTGGGATTTAAAAAAGCAATAATAAAAATAAATAAATAAATAAATAAATAAATGTATAGCACCTGAGAATTCAAAGGAAGATGGAAGACTCTTTTGTGACTAGTTCGTTATTAGAGATGGGCACGACTCAAAAAAATGGTGTTTCGTTTGTTGTTTGGTCGTTTAGGGGTCCGTTTCGGTTCGTTTCCGTTTTCGTGAGGTTTTTTTGCAAAAAAATTCATTTTCGTTTCATTACGTAACGAGCCGAAAAAACGAAAACGAAAACGAAAAACTGCTGTTTCGTTACCATTTAGCACAATTCAATGTATTTGCCGTAACGAAAACGAAGCAGTCGACAAAATTTTTCGTGTTTCGGGTCGTTTCGTTTCATTTTGGAGACAAAATTCGTTTTTCGTTTCGTTATGTAACGAAATGAAAAAACAAAATGAAAATGAAAAAAATCGCTCATTGCGTGCCCATCTCTAATCGTTATTTTGGACGAGATTGGGGTTTGTCAGTTTTAGAGATTCTAGGCTCCTTTGTACGCTCCTAGAACCCAGGATGGACTGGAAAAATGCCAAAGAAATAGAGGTACATTAGGACTCCTGCGTCCACATGAAATCAGTTTCAACCCTGACCTCCCACCAGGGAGACCAAAGGCCACATATAATAACAAACACTATACACGCCATGGTTTCTGGTTCCCTCTAGTGGCCAATTCTGGTAACTACATCATGGAAAAAAACATTTTTCTGGAATTTTCTTTTAACTTAAAATGCTAATACTTTCCGACCAGAGACAAGTGACGTAGCAGATGCTGATCCTACGGATGTGGGCTACTACTTTGCTTCTGATTTCTGGATTTCCAGTTTTCTTTTTCTCTGGATGGTGTCTGATATTCAGCCTAAATCTGGCTTCCTCTAGCTTAACCCCGTTGTTGCGTGACCTGCACTCTGGGATGATGGAGTGTAATGGAATTAACCGATCCTGCCGCTTCTTCTGTACAATAGTTTTTTGAGGATTTGAAATGTGCTGCCCTCTATTCCCCTCAGTATCCTTTTATCTAGGCTAAATAGGCCCAATTCTTTCTTTCTAGGGCTTGGTTTCCAACCATCTGATCATTATAAGAATATAAGAAGAGTCCTGCTGGATCAGGCCAAAGGCCCATCTAGTCCAGCTTCCTGTATCTCACAGTGGCCCCACCAGATGCATCTGGGAGCACACAAGACTAGATCTCTGTCTCCTGATACCACTCCCCTGCATCTGGCCCCTGAAGTACCCTGGTTTTAAGCCTGGAGATTACACATCTCCATCATGGTTTGTCACCTGGGATGGAGTTTTCCTGTGTTGTTAACCCCATTTGTGATACTGAACAAGGGTTATAAGAACATAAGAACATAAGAAGAGCCATGCTGGATCAGGCCAAAGGCCCATCTAGCCCAGCTTCCTGTATCTCACCGCGGCCCCATCCAATGCCTCTGGCAGTGCACAAGACTAGATCTCTGTCTCCTGATACCACACCCTTGCATCTGGCCCATGGAGTACCCCAATTTTAAGCCTGGAGATGACACATCACCTGTGATGGACTTCTCCTCCAGGAATCTGTCCAATCCCCTTTTGAAGGCATCCAGGCCAGATGCCATCACCACACCTTGTGGCAGGGAGTTCCACAGACGAACAACACGCTGGGTTAAAAAAAAACCATTTTCTTTTGTCCCTTCTCACTCTCCCAACCCACAGTTTGAGTGACTGTCCCCTAGTTTGGGTATTTTGTGAGAGGGAGAAGAGTGTTGCCATCCTCTGAACTTGCTCCGGTTTCTTGGCATCCTTTTCCAAGTGTGGCATCCAGAAATGGACGCAATACTCAAAACAAGGCCTAACCAGTGCTGTACAGAGAAGAGGCAAGGGGATTCGGACATGATATTCCTCCAGTTTTTGGGATCTTCCGTTCCAGACACCGAGCACTCGGCTTCCACTCTGCCTTAGCTTGAGTGCCTTACCTTGTAAACGTCGTGGTGGCCGATGATGGCATCGAAAAGGGTGTAAAGGTCATTCAGCAGGTCCACAATCTCAATGGGCTCGCTGAGGGCCGAGATGGCCGTGAAACCGATGATGTCGCTGAAGTAGATGGTGACCTCCTCAAAATACTCGGGTTCGACGGTGCCCCCGGTTTTCAGCTTTTCCGCCACGGATCTACCAAAGGGTAGGGATGTCAAGCCCATTCAGCGATGCAATAGTTCAAACCAATTTGATCATTCCATTGGATGTATAACCCCCCCACTTTCCCACCGGAAAGAAGCGCTGAAGGCGGTTTGCAATCTACATAACAGAATAAAAGCAAGTGAAGCCTAATTTCACGGTGATATTGTAAAACCAAGCAAAACCAAGCCTGCAGTTAAAAACAACAACAACATCAGAATGAATGATTAAAAACCATTGCAATCGGCAAAGAGTGCAGCTAAAAACAACAGAGCTGGATAAGATTGAAAGGGGGAAATATCTAAAATGTCAGCCCAAACATTCAGAGGTGCTGGTGGGGAACAGCAGCACCAGGAGACGCACAGCCAGGCTGATAAAGATCTCTGGGTGACCTTGGACCAATTCTGGCCTCTTGGTCTGGTGTACCTCATGCATTGCTTTTGGGGGGCTGCAGCTTTAAATGTTGAGGTGTAGGGGATCACCAAAACAGCCCCGGCAGCCGAATCTGTAAGGAGAATCCCAAGGCCCAAAAAGAATTCATGATCCACATCAAGAGTTTCTCTTCCAGTGATGTTTATCTCCTTCAGGAGCGGGTCTTTTTGTAAAGCTAATAGGTCTTGATTGCCTATCTGAGACCAAGATGGCCCTCAGATTTTGTGAGATGACAATGAAATGACATTGTTGCAGGAGAAGTCAATTTCCCCCCCTCTAGCTCAGCTACAGGGAAGAAAAAAACTGCATTGGGTTTCATGGCCCCCGACAATCAAATTGCACGGCGGATCCAAACATGTTTCTTCTAACTTCAGTGCATGAGTCACCCTTGGAGGGACACAGTAAGTGGAGGATCCATGGGGTGAACGACTCTGTGGGTCTGCTGCATATGACAACATCTGCAATTCCTCATTTTTCTTCTTCTAAAAATTGAGTTTTTAAACAGACAAGCTCCTTATTGCCCTCTAGTGGAGAGAGAGAGAGAGAGAGAGAGAGAGAGAGAGAGAGAGAGAGAGATGTAGATGTAGATATAGATATAGATATAGATGATATAGATGTAGATACACACACACACACATACACACAAAGTGGTACCTCGATTTAAGCAATTAATGCATTCTCTGTGGCGTTTCGTATTGCGAAAAATTCATTAACCGAAATGTTTCCCTTGGGAATGCATTGAAACCCAATTAATCCATTCCAGACATCAGAAAAAAGGCAAACCAGGGCATTCCATTTAAATTTTTCTTAAACCGAGGCATCCTCATTCTTTTTGTCACGTAAACACCACACATCCACTTTTAATGCCTTACCCAAAAAAAAAAGTAAACTGGGGAATTCCATTGCAAATTTTTCTTAAACCAAAGCATCCCCATTTTTGATCATTTATTTTCGTATACCAATATTCGTAAATTGAGGCATTCTTAAACCGAGGTACCACTGTATTTAAAAGGCGTGCTTACTGGGGAAGCATTTGGGTCAGCAGTTTCTCCGTCTTCTGCTTCTCCGCCTCCAGCTCTTCTGTCCGCTCACGGATCAGTTCTTCCAGGTTGCTGGAGTATTGCTCCAGCATCCGTAGCATGGAATCAATGATGTTGGTCTTTTTGCCTTTGTTGATGGTTTTAAACTGGAGAAGAGATTTTTTTAAAAAAGGGGGGCTCATGCAATTCAAAACCTAGGGGCTTTAAAATGGGGGACGGAAAAGATAAATCTGTGTACAGTACGACTAAGAACATTAGTCTGAGAGGAGAATATTCTTCGTATTTTTATAAAGGCACATGTATTTCAGTAGAGACTATAAAAGGCTTCAAATGCTTTACAACTGCTACTGCAAGGGATGGGCAATTTATTCTAAGGCAGCTTCCAAAATGGGAAAGGTATTCATACACCTTATTAATTTACTTATCTATGGATCTCCTTATCGATAGATTGGTATCCACTATTTCACTTATTACATTAACAGAACTGGCCACTAGATGGAGACAAAAATATAGTTCCACAACATGTCTGTGAAGATTCTCAGTCATCCAGGTGAGTTTATCTGGAAGTTGAGTCATGGCTACTGGACTTCTTGTTTGAGAGATAGAAACGTTTTGCTGTTCATCCGAACAGCTTCATCGATAGTTCCACAATCTCATTACCGGGACTGGTCCCTAGAGGGAGCCAGAGCTCATGTAATGTATAGTGCAGGGCTGTCCAACTTTGAACAGGCTGAGGTCTACTTTTTCAGATGAAAGTGCCTGAGGGCTACTACACTAAAACCTCTATTTATGAACTTTATCTGTTCCTAGCATATGTTCATAAGTAAAAAAAATTGTAAGTAGAGCAGCGGTTTCCCATAGGAATGCATTGAAAATCAATTAATCCTTTCTGGAGAGAACATATTTCAATGCATTCATATGGTAAGGCTGACCATGCACACACTTCCCTTATACCCACTTGAGCCGGTGTGGATGGGCACGGGACTGTGCCATGGCCCTTGAACTGCCCTGCTCGGCTGAGACAGTGGGCTGGCAGACCCAGAGCTTTGCTGGGGCAGTGGTGGTCCTTGGGATGGGGGAGGGAGGGGGTGGAGAACTTATCCAGTCACATTTTTTTGGATGGCTGGCGGGCTATTTTGAACCCCTCACGGGCTACTGGTAGCCCCCAGTCTACCTGTTGGACAGGCCTGGTATAGTGTTTGCTGGAGAAATACAGTTCCATAATGTCATTACTGGGACTGGTCTCTAGAGGGAGCCAGAGTTCATGCAATGTATGTTGGAGAAATACAGTTCCACAATGTCATTACTGGGACTAGTCTCTAGAGGGAGCCAGAGCTTATGCAATGCATGCTGGAGAAATACAGTTCCACAATGTAATTACTGGGACCAGTCTCTAGAGGGAGGCAGAGTTCATTCAATATATAGCATTCACTATGCTGTCATTTTCCTTATCTGTATTTTTGAACCAGCTCCAGGAGTGGGGTGACCTGGAATTATTCCCCTACGGGGCTCCTCCCATGTTTTATTTATTTATAATAGTTTTACTCCACCTTTCTCCTAAAAAGGAGGCTTACAGAATTACAAAATAAATACCTGTAGTATAAAAGCAAAAAAAAAAGAGTCCCTCACACACCAATAAATGTTTATAGTATGTAAAAAGAGTTTAAAATAAACATATTATTTGGGGGTGATAGCCTGAATTTTGCAGAATCCATCCAAGGTGATGAATCTCGGCTCCCAAATAGATTCAGATCTGGGAAGGGCTCAGGGCCCAGCATCTCCTTGTGCAAATGCTTCCCAGAAGACAAGACGGCACACCTTCATGGATCCTGACCTGCTCAAAGATCTCCTCAAAGGTAGGCCTTCGTTCCGGCAGTTCACTCCAGCACTGCTTCATTAAGTGGATGCACTCCAGAGGGGTTTGATCCTGAGGAACGCTTGGCCGGTACAAAGGCGGAGGTTTCTTCAGCTTGAGAAGGATTTCTGGAGAGATAATTTGGAAAAATTCTGGAGTGAGAATTTGGAAAATTCAGGTTTTTGTGTGTCTGCGTGGTTTTGGTGGGGTTAGGGGATGAGATGTCTTACAAAAACGATGTACTGTTTCGTTGTGTCGTAAGGTTACAAAAGGTTTCAAAATGAAACCAAAACGCTAGCCAGCGTTTCGTTATGAAACAAAATGCCATTTCCCCCTCTAAAATGAAATAATTTGTTCTAGAGGAAATGGTAGTGGAGCTTCTTCAAGCTCTCCCCTGTAACATGTTGAAATTTGGAAAGGTTTGGGTTCCAGGGAATGGAGTTATTAAGCTCCAAATGGGGTGCAGGGGTACTTAATTGAGGGAGTGCAGATCAGCCTGCTTTACCAATAGAGGGGAAGCTATAAATTAATCCTAAAATTGGTAAAGTGTGCCAGACATGCTCCAATTAAGCCCCTCTGCACCTCTTTTGGAGCTTAATAATGCCTATCCTTGAACCCAAAACCTTTCCAAATTTCAGCGGGTCACCTAAAACCATTTGCTCCCCTGGGTTCTTTAGGACTTTAAAATTCGTTTTGTAGCGAAATGAAGCAAAACTACTCTCGAAACGGAACTAAACACTATTTTTCCGTTTTGTGCCCATCCCTATGCTTGTTGGGACTCTCTAAAAGAAGACTGAGAGGGGATATGATAGCTATGTTTAAATATTTGAAAGGATGTCATATTGAAGAGGGAACAGGTTTGTTTTCCATGGCTTCAGAGACTAGGACTCGGGGCAATGGTTTCAAACTATAGGAAAAGAGATTCCATTTGAACATTAGGAAGAACTTCATGACAGAGCGGTTCGGCAGTGGAAGATGCTGCCGCGGAGGGTGGTGGAGTCTCCTTCTTGGGAGGTTTTTAAGCAGAGGCTGGATGGCCATCTGTCGGAAGTATTGTGATGGGGTTCCTGCATGGCAGGGGGTTGGACTAGATGGCCCTCGAGGTCTCTTCCAACTCTATGATTCTATGATTCTATGATTCTATGAAAGGGCTGCTTTCTGTGGAAAAGTTCCCGTGACGATCCTGTCAGGAGAAAGATTCAGGGACGAATAGTTTAAATGTTTGGTTTTAGACCCCATTGAATCACTGAATTACTTTGGGGTGGTAATTCAGTGAGGAGGAATATCTCCCCATCTATCTTCCCTTCAGATAATAATCCTAGGTAAACAAGGTTGGTGGGGAAAACTGAAGGCAGCAGGCATAGAGGAAGGCAAAACATGAGATTGACGGACTTCATAAAAAAAGCCACGGTCTTGAGTATGCAAGACCAGAGCTGGCCTGTGAAGGACAAGTCATTCTGGAGTCCACACACTCATTCATGGGCTATTATATTATGGAAGTAACATGATGCAATAACTACTACAACAAACAGGACAAATAACAAATACAGTAATACCTTGGTTTAAGAGTGTATTACAAGACAAGAAAAAATTTCTTCTAAATTTTGTCTTGATCAACAAGCAACGTCTTGCAATTACGAACACTTGAGCAGGTCAGGTCACATGATCACAAGTGAACCAATGGTGGCTCTCTCCCCCCCCGGCTGGATTGTGGGTGACTATGGCCGTTACTTCACATCCTACCTTGTTCCGCGATTGTACCGTGACAGCATTTTTTGCAGTCACGTGGTTTTGTCCCTGTTCAGTCCCTGTTTCCGTTTCCTCATGGGCATGATTATTTGTCTCGTGACAACTGTTACTTCATGTCCTTGTTCCGTGACAAATTCTGAATTTGTCTTGCTTTCTTAACCCTTTTTTTAAATATCGTAAATAAAACTTTTTTGATATTTCCCATTTACTGGTCTTCCAGGATTTTCACGTCAATGCTACAGAATTTTCAGTACTTTCTTTAATAAACATGTGCACTGCATGGTGTTTTCCATAGGGAAACTAATGATGAATGCCGCTTCAGCCACTGACCACTAGGTGGACACTGGTTGTTACATGACAGGCTGCTACTTCACGTCCCTTGTCTCAGAACAGGAACCAGGAACAAAGCATGACAAGAGAATTCCCCAGGTCAGGGGCAGGTACGGCTTGTCACGCTCTGTTCCTGGTTCGGGGGCGTGGTCAAGACAAGGTTTTGCTGTCACGCTATGGATGTGAGGTAAGATTTTTTTGTACCGGTCCCAAGCGGGACAGCAAGGAGGGATGAACGGGACGTGAAGTAACGGCCTATATGGAATGTTCCATTTCAGGCAGGCTCCAAAGCAGAGGGAGGAGAGAGGAAGGGAGATCTCCTTTGCACCACCCAGGAATGTATTCAAAATGGAGTGCAGGTTAGGTTTTTATATTTATTTACGTTTCTATTTTTATTTAATTTATTTTCAACATCCTTTCTTATTTTTCAAATAATTTATAGTTATGGGGCAGCTAATCAAGTGTGTACCATATATGGCTATAAATTGCATTTTATTACTGTTACATTAAAACACAGAGTAAAATCTAATTGTTCATCTCAGCAGAACAGATTCCACAGCCAGGTACCTAAACCATGGTGTGTGGACATGGACTTCTAGCCAACTTTTTGTGTGTTTTGGCATTTTGTGTATATAGTATGTGGTCTACAGGGCCCCAGACCAAATAATGAGTTTCCATTATTTCTTACGGGGAAATTTGCCTTGATATAAGAGTGTTTTGGTTTACAAGTATGTTCCTGGAATGAATTATGCTCGTAAACCAAGGTATTACTGTACAGTATAGGCAATTTCAGAAGATATCTCCCAAATCATCACACTGGTGGGCAGTAGTAAGGGAGACTGTAGTCCCACACTAGGGATGGGCATTTCATTTCGGAACCAGTAGGTTACGAAACGAACCATGCGAGCCCAGGTGGTCCTCGGAACCGGCTGATACATGCAGATCCAATTGCTTTACCTTTGTCTTGCGCAGGGTTAAAATCCAACGAGGAACCATGCTGCGACGTCATCTTTCCTTTGTGCTGCTGGCCAATCAGAGAGGGAGGCGGGATGATGCCTGTCCCTGCACAGTTCCTGATTGGCCAGCATCACAGATCTAGCACAAATGACGTCGCAGCATGCTTCTTCATTGGATTTTGACCCTGCACGAGACAGAGAAAGGTAAAGCAATTGGATCTGCGGTATCAGCTGGTTCCGAGGACCACCAGGGCTCGCGTGGTTTTGTAACCTACTGGCTCCGAAACGAAATGCCCATCCCTATCCCACACCTCTGATAGATGGCAGTTTGGGGGTGTCTGTCCTTTGTGAGAGTGCTAGCCAGTTTAATCCTATATATTCCTCCATGGGGAGATCTCTCTCTGATTTGCACACCATGAACCAGAATTTCCAAAGAGCTCAGGAAAACTACTTTTTGGGATTACAACCCCTTCTCTTAGCCAGAATGCAGGGGGAATCTGTGGTTTTACTCCAGAAGGTTAACTTCCCCGAGTTCTGGGAACCTCTACGTGTGTGTATACACAATCCAAGTTTATTTTTAAAATGACTTTTAAATAAATAAATAAATAAATAAATAAATAAATAAATAAATAAATAAATAAATCACATTTAATCAATTAGATGTAAAAATAATTATTGATTATTACCCACTTTGTTTGGTTCAACTACAGCATTTCTTACCTTCTGCTGGAATTTCAGACGTGCAGTACGGGGGACCCCGAAGTACAATCTCTTGCATGATGATGGCAAAACTATACACATCTCCTTTAAAAGTGCCTTTGGGGTAAGCCAAGGGATCTCTCAATAGCTCAGGAGCGGTCCAGAGCAATTCTGCAGGAGGAGGAGGAGGAGGAGGAGGAGGAGGAGGAGGAGGAGGAGGAGGAGAAGAAGAAGAATTTAAGTCTGCATGTTCAGGGATAGAGGTAACCCTTTTTAGCAGGTAGTTTCAAAAGACAGGGCGAAATGCAGTGGTGCCTCTATGGTTTCCCTTGAATCCTGGATGGAGAATGTATGAATTCTAATGATGTAAGCCAGGTGAAGCACACTGGAAATCACAGCTCAGAATCACCTGGAGACCTTGTATTCTCCAGTCCAGGGGGAAATTGGCAGGGGATGGGGCTGAGTGGCCACCCACTGGGATCTGAGAGTAAGGCCTTCTAGAACAGTGATGGCGAACCAATGGCACAGGTGCCAAAGGTGGCACTCGGAGCCCTTTCTGTGGGCACCTGACGTCGCCCCTTCATCATTGGGATCCTTCAGTCTCGAAAGACTATGGTATCATGCCTGGAGTAGAGATCCTAAAAACAGCACCTAGTGTGACTAAATAGACCAATTCGGGAATGGCAGTCTCTACCACACTGGGGGCAGATGTATTCTGTTTCTTGCCCGGTCCTCGACTTTCGTTGTTTCCGTGCCTGCCTCTTTTCCTCTGCCTGTTGGACAATTGCCTCTTCAAATTTATGTAGACCATGCTGTATCTCTTGCCTCCAGACAGTGCGATTGGAGGTCAGGGTTTCCTATCTGTTGAGGTCCATTCCCAAGGCCTTCAGGTCCCTCTTACAGATATCCTTATACTGCAGCTCTGGTCTCCCTCTGGGGCGCTTTCCCTGCATTAGTTCTCCATATAGAAGATCTTTTGGGATCCGACCGTCATCCATTCTCACAACGTGTTCAAGCCAGCATAGGCATCGCCTCCTGGATTCAGGTTAAATTACTGTATTGGCACTTTGCAAAAAAATTAGTGGGTTTTGAATTGCAGTTCGGGCACTCGGTCTCTAAAATGTTCGCCATCGCTGTTCTAGAAGAGCTTTCAAAACCAGATGGTGTTGTCCGTATCCTGGTAGTATCAGGCCACCAAATTCTAGACTACCTCTTTCACGTTCTTCATATGGGTGATTGTGGAACCCTGAGATGCTCCACAGATGAATGGACCAGGTGTGGAACGGGGTTCCCCTGGCCCCCACCACTACCATTCACAAAATGACACCACGCAAGGGAAAATCCTAGAAGCTCCCCCTGTAGACCAGTGATGGAGAACCTTTTAGAGACCGAGTGCTCAAACTGTGATTCAAAACCCACTTAATTTTCACAAAGTGCCAATATGGCCATTACGAGATTTGAGACGTCCATGGCAAATTTCGTAACACAGTTACCAGATTTGAGATGTCCATAGCAAAGGCCTTGTGTAAATATATCATTCCCTGCGAAACAAGGCAGTTGAACCTCTCATTTGAGTAGGGCCAGAGTCTAGGGGCATCCAGTAGGCCCCAAGTATCCGCCAGCGATCAGTTCCAGGCCTTACCGTGGATAATGAAAACTGTGGATAAGAGAGATACAGTGGTACCCCGGGTTACAAATGCTTCAGGTTTTAACCTTCAGGAAAGCGAGGATCGAAGAGCTGGCTTTCAGATTTCCTGCGGCTTGGACATTTTCGATCTCACAAGAAAAGAAGTCCAGTTGCCATGACTCAACTTCCAGATATCATAGACTGATACCCCCACCTATTTCAGGGGTTATGGACCCGACCCGACCCGCAATAATTGAAAATCTGCAATATGCAGATGCTGGATCAGATTGGGACTGGGCAGGCTCTCTGGGGGCTCTTGTACTTACCCCAGGCCTGGCGCTGCCCCAAATGGGCCTGCAAGGGGCTTTCCAGTCCCCCAGAGGCCCCAAAAGTGCTTTCTAGTGATCTGGAGGTCACTTCTGGTTTACCGGAAGTCACTTCCGGTTTGCGGGGAAGCACTTTTGGGGCCTCCAATGGGCCTGGGAAGGCCTTTCCTCTTTACCCCAGGGGGGCCTTTTTTCATATACTGCAGACCCACGATATACCGGGACCGCAATATATGAACTGCGAAAGGGTGGGGGACCACTGTATGTATCTTTAGGAGATCTTAGTGATCAGGCACACTTTTCACAATAAGGATCACTTAGAAACTTGAGTAGAGATGGGCACGACTCAAAAAAATAATTTTTCGTTTTTTGTTTAGGGGTCCGTTTCGGTTCTTTTTCGTTTTTCAGGGGGTTGCGCATTTTTCGTTTTCATTTTCGTTATGAAACGGAAAAAACAAAACGAAAACAAAAAAATTTTGTTTTTGTTAGCATTCTTTTCAATGCAATGTGTCTGCCGTAACGAAAATGAAAAACACGGCAAAATTTTTCATTTCGTTTTCGTTTTGTTTTCTGGAAAATTTTCGTTTTCATTTTCGTTGCGTAACGAAAAAGAAAAACGAAAACGAAAATGAAAATTTCGCTGAGTCATGCCCATCTCTAAACTTGAGTTCCATTTGTTAAATAGATCCTGACCCTGTTATTCCCCTTCCAAAGTAACCTCTGTTATTTGCTATCAGAATCTCTCTTAAGGAAATTATCCCGTTTGCTGTGTGCTTGCGCTCAGTACGTGGCCGTGGCCTCTTACCCTCTGCAGAAGGCTCAATGTGTGCAATTTGTTGTGCAGTCAGGAGCTCGCTGTAGCCATAATCCGTGATCTTCAGCATGAACCGACCATCCACCACGCAGTTACGGGATTTGAGACGCCCATGGCAAAGGCCTCGGTGGTGTAAATATCTCATTCCCTGCAAAACAAGGCAGTTGAGTCTCTCCTTTGAGTAGTGCCAGAGTCTAGGGACGTACAGTAGGACCCAAGTATCTGCCAGGGATCGGTTCCAGGCCTTACCGTGGATAAAGAAAACTGTGGATAAGAGAGAATGCCAAAACAAACCCCTAAAGCTGCTGTTTTGTGACAGGAGCTTGCTTTACAGCTGCTGAATTATTTATTTAATGCCTTCCTCTGCCAAAACTGTGGATAACTGAATCAGTGATTGATGGATCAGTGGATACAGGGATTCTACTGTAGTAGAACTGAGGAGGGGAGGAATGTATAGAAGGGAGTGGTAGTGAAGAGGACAGAACAGAACCGAAGGTACCCACCCACGTGCAAAAACAAAAGTGAAACCTTTTTATTTTTCTTGTGAATCAAGGGAAGAAATTGTGTCTTGTTCTTGCATTGGCGAGTTCATTTTGTAACCTAGGACTTGTTTGTCCTCAGTGCACAGAAATTAGAATAATCTGATGCTATGCATATTTTTTAGAAATGATTTGGAAAATATTTGAACACCCTGTCTTAAAATATTTTAGTCATCATGTTAAAATAAAATATTCCATAATCATTTTTTCTTTTTCAGTTTTTCCAATTTTTCATTAAAAAAAGGCTTCAGGGGGGAAAAACCCAGAAAAAACAGGGGTTTTTCTTCAAATTTTTCCTTTTTCCTCCCAGGGCCTTCACATCTCTAGTGTTAACCCTGAAGAATCCCTAAGAAGGCAAGGCATGGAAGATTGCAACCCTTAGCAAGTACAATATCATGCAGGGCATGTGTAAAGAGGATAGAGGAACGCTCTTCTCCTTCTCACAAAATACCAGAACTAGAGGACATCCACTCAAACTGTGGGTTGGGAGAGTGAGAACAGACAAAAGAAAATATTTTTTCACCCAGCGTGTTGTTAGTCTGTGGAACTCCCTGCCACAGGATGTGGTGATGGCATCTAGCCTGGATGCCTTCAAAGGGGGATTGGACATATTCCTGGAGGAAAAGCCCATCACAGGTGACAAACCATGATGGAGATGTGTTCTCTCCAGGCTTAAAACTAGGGTACTTTAAGGGCCACATGCAGGGTAGTGGTATCAGGAGACAGAGATCTAGTCGTGTGCACTACCAGAGGCATTGGATGGGGCCGCGGTGAGATACAGGAAGCTGGGCTAGATGGGCCTTTGGCCTGATCCAGCATGGCTCTTCTTATGTTCTTATGTTCTTATAACCCTTGTTCAGTATCACAAATGGGGTTAACAACACAGTCATTCAAGTACAGACTTTTAAATGGAAAGCATCTGCCAGATTCATTTTCTTCAACCTTCAATTTCCCCCAAACCCAAAGTTTCCAAATTCTTCAAATTCTGAATACTGAAGAATTCAGCGAAATTCCTATATATATCAGGCAGAAACGATATCCTCACCCATCCCTACTGGTAAACAATTTAACGACCTAAAAAAACATTTATATAAAGACGGCTTCTTCCACCCCTTTCTGCTTTTATCTATTCCTCCGTCTTACCTAGTTAGACATGTAGACCTAATAACCATAATGTCCTGTCAACCTACAGGCATGGAAACTAGCTTTAGATGTTTATAGAAGTTCTCCTGACACCTTTTTATTCCTCCTGCACGATTCCTAAATGGGTTTTATGAATTGATAAACAGTTGGTTTCCCTTCTGTCTAATATAGTATTAGTCTCCAGTTGGTGATTCTGTCTATGTATCCCAAGCCTTGGACCAAGCCGCTGCCTTCTACAACTAATTACATTTCCCCAACAATTTATCAAGAGGTGCATCTACTCCCATGCTAGGACCAGAGACAAAAAACACAACAGAGGTTATGCGTCCACCCATCAGAAAACATGTTGAGTTCAGTCCGGGTTTTTGATGATGGTTCAATTCAGTGGTTCCCAACCTTCCTAATGCCGTGACCCTTGGTGACCCCTTGCCCTGCTTAAAAGAGGGCACAAGCCCCCTTTGGCAGGCCACTGCCACAGGTGCCATAGAGAACTTACCTCTACAGGAACCTTCAGCCAATTGCAGCCTCCGGTGTCATTGATTGACATCCCCCCCAACCTATCAAGCTGTAACTCACTCTCCCCCCTTTCTCCTCCAGACCCAAGCCGTTGGTGCCTTTTTCTTCAATGGCTCATGGTGACCCCTGTGAAATGGTCGTTCAACCCCCAAAAGGGGTCCTGACCCCCAGATTGAGAACCACTGGGTTAACTGCAAGTCCCACTTCAAATGATGCCTTACCTTAATCAGGTCCATCAGAAGAGAGGATTTGAACATCCAGTCCAGCTTTATATCTGTCTTAAGGAGCAAGTCCTCCAGGCTGCCTCTGGAGCAATATTCCATCACAAGGCCCGAGAGGCCTCCGTCGGAGAGAAGGCCGAAAAATGGGTTTACGTTTTCATGGCGGACATCTTTCATCTAGGAAGACAAGAATCAAACCCCTTGAGAAGGGAGGCTTTCCCTTAAATGGCATCTGGCGAGAGGATATGTCATCTCTGATCACTCAATGCAAAAAAAAAAGTATGACAGAGTCATATGCCAGGGCTGGGGAACATGGTCCTCTCCAGATATTGTGGGACTACAGCTCCCATCTGTTCTAACAGGCATAGCCAATAGTGAAGATGATCAGATTCGTAGTCCATAAAGATCTGAAGGGTTGGATGTTCCCTTTAACCGATGTGCAATAGGACCCCCTTATCTGCGGGATCATTTATCTGCTGATTCATTTATCTGCGTCCTGAAAATATTAAAGACACACTTCCAGAAATACCCATTTATTTTGTTTTCAAGGGTGTATTTAGCAGAACTGGCCACTAGATGGAGCCAGAGACCAAACAATGTATAAAAGTTGATATTTCCATGTTTTTTCATTATTTGCCGGGAAGGAGCATGTCTGTACAGTAGGACCCCCATATCCACTGATTCAGTTATCCACGGTTGGCAGAGGGGAAAAAATAATAATTAAGCAGCTGCAAAGCAAGCTACTGTCACAAAGAGAGTAAAGCAAGCTACTGTCATAAAACAGCAGTGGTAAAGCAAGCTAATGTCACAAACAGCAGCTTTAAAGCAAGCTACTAGGATCCTACTGTATATGAAAAGTATACAACAGCAGGAAAAAGCAGTGGCCCAGTGTCATCTACAGCTATAAGCAAAGAGCTAATATATGCAGGGGGATAGTTAAAAAAAACTAAAGTGCAAAACGAACTTAGACTTGCCAGAGACAAGAAAGGGTTTCTTCAGTTATGTCCGCAGCAAAAGGAAAAATAAGGAAATGATAGGCTCTCTGCATGGTGATAATAACCAGTTACTAACAGGGGACAAGGAAAAGGCAGAACTACTCAACACCTTCTTTGCCTCTGTTTTCTCCAAAAAGGAAGAAAGAGGTCCACTGGGACAAATACTAGATGAGGTAGGATGGGAATTGCAACATAGAATAGGTAGAGAGCTGGTACAGGAACACCTTGAAACATTAAATGAATTTAAGTCTCCTGGGCCAGATGAATTACACCCAAGGATATTAAAAGAACTGGCGGAATTAATTTCAGAACAATAATCTTTGAGAAGTCCTGGAGAACAGGGGAAGTCCCCATCGATTGGAGGAGGGCTAAAGTTGTCCCCATCTTCAAAAAGGGGGGGAAGAGGACCCTAATAATTACCGCCCAGTCAGCTTGACTTCAATTCCTGGAAAGATCCTAGAGCATATTATTAAACTGGCAGTCTGCAATTATTTAACAAACAATGCTGTCATTACAAGAAGTCAACATGGGTTTCTTAAAAACAAGTCATGCCAGACTAATTTGATCTCTTTCTTTGATAGAATTATAGGCCTGGTGGATGAGGGGAATGCTGTGGATATTGCTTATCTGGACTTTAGTAAGGCCTTTGATAAGGTTCCCCATGATATTCTTGCTAAGAAGTTAGTAGAAAGTGGGATAGATAGTGCTACTGTTAGGTGGATTTGTCATTGGTTGACTGATCGCACCCAAAGAGTGACCATAAATGGCCTCTCTTCAGCTTGGAGAGACGTGACCAGTAGGGTGCCCCAGGGTTCTGTTCTGGGTCCAGTGCTGTTCAATATCTTTATTAATGACTTGGAGGAAGGAGTAGAGAGTATGCTAATTAAATTTGCAGATGATACCAAATTGGGAGGGGTTGCTAATTCCTTAGAGGATAGGATGAAAATTCAAAACGACCTTGACAGATTAGAGTGCTGGGCCAAAGCCAACGGAATGGATTTCAACAAAACAAAATGTAGGGTGCTACATCTAGGTAAAAAGAATGAATTGCACAGATATAGGATGGGGGACACATGGCTGGAAAATAGTACCTGTGAAAGGGATTTGGGAGTCTTAGTGGACCACAAATTGAACATGAGTCAGCAGTGTGATGCGGCAACCAGGAAAGCCAATGCAATTCTTGGTTGCATCAACAGAACCATAGTGTCTAGATCAAGGGAAGGGATAGTACCACTCTATTCTGCTCTGGTCAGACCCCACCTGGAGTACTGTGTCCAGTTCTGTGCGCCTCAATTTAAAAAGGATGTTGACAACCTTGAGCGGGTGCAGAGGAGGGCGACCAGGATGGTTGAAGGTCTGGAAGAAATGTCTTATGAGGAACGGCTTAGGGAACTGGGAATGTTTAGCCTTTCAAAAAGAAGGCTGAGGGGGGATATGATAGCTATATTTAAATATTTGAAAGTATGTCATATTGAAGAGGGAGCAGGCTTGTTTTCCATGGCTTCAGAGACTAGGACTCCAAGCTGTGGTTTCAAACTACAGGAAAAGAGATTCCAGTTGAACATTAGGAAGAACTTCATGACAGTTAGAGCTGTTCGGCAGTGGAATATGCTGCCACAAAGGGTGGTGGAGTCTCCTTCCTTGGAGGTTTTTAAGCAGAGGCTGGATGGCCATCTGTCGGAAATATTGTGATGGGGTTCCTGCATGGCAGGGGGTTGGACTAGATGGCCCTTGAGGTCTCTTCCAACTCTATGATTCTATGATTCTGCATAGCCACAGCACATCTTCCGTTGCTTAACCTAATATATCAACTATCTGTTTAGCCAGATTGGTGTCTGTGTACGTATCACTAAAAGAGGAGTGGGCACATAGATAAGACACAGAGAAAAAGAGACACAGGTATACAGTTTCTGTAACTATGAAGAGGTTAATATAAGGAGTGGCTGTTGGCCAGATGGGCAGGATATTGTTGTTGTTGTTGTCGTCATCATCATCATCATCATCGTTGTCATCATCATCATCATCATCTCTACCTTGCTTAGCAAGCAGATAGTGTGCTGTCGGAGGTGGTTGGCTACTCCGGGCCCCAGCTTCTTCAACCATATCCAATCTCCCTGTCCAGAAGAAACACAAGGGGGTGGGTTAGAAAAGGCATAGGCAAAGTCTACAGCTAAAATAAAAGTAGGTCTTTAAAAAAATTCGTAATGCAGGAATCCAAATCCAGGCAGAACTGACAGACACTTGTCCAATTCTCTCGGGAATGCCTCCAAGGTTGCAACACTCACCACTAGAGATGGGCATGAAATGAACAATTTTTCATTTCCGTTTTTGTTTTTTCGTTTCATTACATAACGAAATGACAAATGAATTTTGTCTCCAAAATGAAACGAAACGAACAGAAACACCGGAAATTTTGTCGTGTGTTTCGTTTCCATTACTGCAATATGAGTGAATTGCTTAAAATCCTAAAAAAAATCACAAAAAATTGAAATATATGGTAACGAAATGGTAACAAACAAACAAAAACAAAAATGATTTTTTGCAAAAAATTTGCGAAAAACGGAAACGAACCGAAACAGACCCTCCAAACGACAAACGACAAACGAAATGCCATTTTTTTTATTCGTGCCCATCTCTACTCACCACCACCCCAGGGTCGCATGTTCCGTTGTTGTACTGCTCTTACAGTTTTTTGATTTAACATATTGATTCCCAACCCCACCAGAGGCCAGGACTTCCCCATCTCTGCTGTTGTTCTGGAAGCAGCAGGCAAAGACCTCCCTTTCCCTGAATGATGGGGCTACCACTGACTATGTGACTTTTATCTGGATTACCATGCACGATTGTATTGACTTGATTTCATAAGAACACCAATGTTTCCCATGTTCCCACCAATGTTCCACCCCTCATAATAGATTTTTTCCCCTTTTGTGTGATCTTTGTAGCTTTCATGTTATCGTTTAATGTTCTAATCTAATTCCCTGTTCTTAACCTGTATATGTCTTAAATGTTCTGGGCTGTATATTGTCCCTCATTATTGTAAGCCACCATGGGTCTTTTTCCGAGGAGAAAGGTGGGGTCAAAATATTCAAAATAAAATAAATAAATAAACCTTGGGTTGCTAGATGTTCTTGGAACTACGCTCCCATAAGCTTTTACCACTAGCTGTGCTGGCCAGCATTTCTGGAGGTTGTAGTGCAAGAACATCTGGGGATCGAAGACTGGGAACCAATGGATTTAGTTATCTGTTAAAAGCAGCTGCCTCTGAATTCTCCATCTGTTGAAGGTTACTCAATCTCAGGATCTGGCATGTTTGAAGTTGTGGACTGCAAGCTGCTCAAGGAGAAGACTTTAACCACTAGGCAGTTATACAAAATTTGGTCTCAAATAGGTGTATTTTTCCCTGCCTCATGCAACATCTAGGGCACTTTTACATGACCTCTAAAATGCGCTGGCAACTTAGATGTGGACCAGAGATCGCGGGGGTTTGTCCCTCTTCCTGTGTTCCCACCCCTCCACACTCCATTATTCCTGTCTGCGTGAGGGGAGGGGGGGAAGGGAGAAAAGAATGCAGGCTCACCTCCGCTCACATCTGTCTGCTGCCGGAGCAGCCCTGTAGGGATTCCTGTCTCTTAAAGGGGCAGCGGGGACCAAAAAAAACAGAAGGCGAGGGGAGCCTGACATTCACAGCTTTACAATCCGCATCGGAAGATTTTTTTACCTCTGGAGACCAGGTACTTGTAAAGTGCGCTGGGACTCGCTTAGGTGGGCGTGGTCATACTTAATTTTTTTTAAAGTCCGGAGCTGGTGGGAAAACAATTTTAAGCTCCGGATCTGGGAGCCCTTTGCCTCGGATTTTAGGGGTCGTGTAAAAGCAGCCTAAGAGTGTCTGTGAAGATTCTCAGTCATCCAGTTGAGTTTCTCTAGAAGTTCAGTCATGGCAACGTTTCAATCTCTGAAGAAAAAGAAGTCCAGTTGCCATGACTCAACTTGCAAACTATCTCCAGGGGAATTCATAGGAGGTCCCCTACCGGGGCTCTGACCTCCAGGTGACAAGGTGCCCTGAGCTTCAAACAGAACTGAGAGAGACTTGAATTAAGAGATGAACATAAGAACAGCCTCGCTGGAACAGGCCACAGCCCATCCAGTCCAGCATTCTGTCTCATACACAGCGGCTCACAATTTGCTTCAGGGTATTCCCAAGCAGATGTCTTCACCTGCTTACGATTCCCTGCAAATGGCATTGAGAGATATCCTACCTCTCTCTCCAACCCAGAGGTTGTCCTTAGGCATCCATAATGAGAGCCACTGATACCCTTGTTCTCCATCATGGGCACAGATTAAGTTTCTGCGACTGAACGAGTATTTAGGGCAGGGGTGCCCAAACGGTTTGCAAGGAGGGCCAGATTTGGTGAGGTGAAAATGTGGGGGGACCGACCATTCAGCCACATTTGGCCTCCTGAATAGGCATATCCAAACTTCAGCCCTCCAAATGTTTTGGACCACAACACCCACAGTCCTTTGTCATTGGCAAGCTAAGCTTAGAATTCTGGGAGTTGTGGTCCAAAACAACAGGAGGGCTGAAGTCTGGCCATGCCTGCTCTATAACATGCAAGGAGGCAGGGAGGATGCTGCAGCAACAGTAGGCTAGGCAGGTGGCTGTGGGGATGGACAGAGGAAGGGAGGGCAGACAAACCATAAAACTGCAAGCTGATGTCTCCATCCAGTATGGGGAGGGGCCAGCTGGCAGGTATGAGTAACAGGCTGAGACGGTGGGCAGAAGAGGCCGTGGGCCACTCGAAATTTGAAAACGGACCGCATTTGGCCCCCCGGGCCTGACTTTGGGCATGCCTGATTTAGGATTTCTCAAGAAAACTTCTCAGGAGGACTTTGCACTGAATTCATATGACGTCTTCACTGGTGGTGCTCAACAGGCGTTGGAGGATGGAGAAAGGAGAGGCAGGGTGGGGAGGCCCTGTCAGCCATTGAAAATGGGCTGGTGGGGAGGATGATGGTTCTTCTGAGCCTTATTTTACCAGGTTCGCCCTACCTCATACACAGCCACGTTGGAGGTTTCATAAGTCACGGGCCCGGCTGCGCTCCTCACTGACAGAGAATGAGCTACCGATCGCACACTGTGGCTCTCGGAGTTGCTTTTCGATCCACTGAAGTTATCCAGCCTCTGTGAAAAGAGAAATAACCCAGCAGTTATCCAGTAAAGACCTTCCCGCCCCCCCCCCAGCCAAACACCTTGTCCATCTATGGCAGTGGTTGTCAACCTAGGGTCCCCAGATGTTCTGGCACTAAAATTCCCAGAAGCCTTCACCACAAGCTGCGCTGGCCAAGATTTCTGGGAGTTGTAGTCCAAGACCATCTGGCAACCCAAGGTTGGGAAGAACTCATCTGGACAAGAAGAGCATAAGAACATAAGAAGAGCCCTGCTGGATCAGGCCAAAGGCCCATCTAGTCCACCTTCCTCTATCTCACAGTGGCCTCACCAAATGCATCTGGGAGTGCACGAGACTAGATCTCTGTCTCCTGATACCACTCCCCTGCATCTGGCCCTTGAAGTACCCAGGTTTTAAGCCTGGAAATTACACATCTCCATCATGGTTTGTCACCTGTGATGGACTTTTCCTCCAGGAATCTGTCCAATCCCCTTTTGAAACCATCCAGGCCAGATGCCATCCCCACATCCTGTGGGAGGGAGTTCCACAGACTAACAACACGCTGGATAAAAATATATTTTCTTTTGTCTGTTCTTACACTCCCAGCCCTCAATTTGAGTGTATGTCCCCTAGCTCTAGTATTTTGTGAGAGGGAGAAGAGCTTCCCTCTATCCACTTGACTCATGCCCTGCATAATTTTGTACGTCTCAGTCATATCCCCCCTCAGGCACCTTATTTTATAGACTAAAGAGCCCCAAATGTTTTAGCTTTTCTTCAGAACAGTTGGGTTCTGACAATGAGCTGTGCTGGCCAGGATTTCTGGGAGTTGTCGTCCAAGAACAGCTCTTACTGTTCTAATGGGCTTACAAACCATCATGGAGATGTGTCATCTCCAGGCTTAAAACCAGGCTTAAATGCAGAGGAGTGGTATCAGGAGACAGATATCTAGTCTCATGCGCTCCCAGGGGCATCTGGTGGGGCCACTGTGAGATACAGGAAGCTGGACTAGATGGCCTTTTGGCCTGATCCAGCAGGGCTCTTCTTATGTTCTTATGTTCTTATGTGTTGTAAGTCAAACCAGCACATCTCTATGCTTCTGACATCATCACATCTGCTATGTGATCCTTACCAGGTGATGGGAGGAGTGAAACAGAAGAAAGAATCACCCCAAAAGAAGAGAAGTCACATTAGGAAGGGTCACCTGGCTTAAATAACTGCTTCGGAGAAGAGGGGAAATAAGATTGCCGAATATTAAATTTAGCACCATTCGAGATGAATTTCTAGTCCTTTCTAAATGAACGTTTATTCTTTTCCTATATTTGTATCCCACCCGTCTGGCCTAAAAGGACACTCTGGGTGGCTTATAACAATAAAAATATACAAATACAATACACTAATAAGAAAAACTCCATAATCAAAACAGCAAACAATATGATCAAAAAACAAAGAAAAAATATTCAAATACAACACAAAGCTCACAATTTAAAAAGTAAGCTGAGTTCCGGTGGCAGGAATAAAAAAAACCATTAAAACGTTGCCATTTTCATGAACATCATTTGAATCTAGAGATGGGCACGACTTAGCGGTATTCCCGTTTCCGTTTCCGTTACTCGGTTCCGTTACTCTACGGAAACGGTAATGGGAATTACTCCGCCAGAATTCGAGCTCGAACTGATGAACGAACAATTTGGTCTGATTTGTCGTGGTCGTTCCTGGCATCGCGGCGATCCCGCGATGCCAAGCGGCACAGAAAAAAAGTTTTTAAAAGTAAAAAAAAACCCGATTCCCGGCCAAAAAGCAGGCGGAAATATGCCTGCCGTGCCTCAGGGCACCTACCAGAGGGGTGGTTTCTGGAGGGGTCCCCGGCCT